>CANNZV010001209.1:579410-592259 GCA_947561585.1 Caprella mutica | reverse complement strand
CAAACACGGAGGTTCGTCAAAACTTCTCAAATCGTAAATCCTTAGCGCAGCGTTCTATTGTTCGATATTCATAAAACTAGCATGAGTTAATTTTTTCCCTAAAAAAATAATTAAGTGTCTAACGAAGATTAATCCAAACTTTCCACATAACCCGTAATTCTCAATGTCGTTCCTTTCCTTTGATTACTAAAATATACTTTAACTTTTTTCTTAAAATATTCCTTTTTTCTTAGCATCAAAAACCACTCTAATTTGACTAGTAGAATCAGGAGCAATTGGATCCCATGTCCAATCAGGAGTAGTACATCCACAAGTCGTTCTCACATTATCAATCAATATGGAATCTTCACTTGTATTTTAAATTCAAATAAAAACTCAGCAGGTTCACGATGAATGATATCCCCAAAGTCATGTTCCAAAGGAGTGAGCCATTCAATCCCTGAATCTGTTTGAAAAAAATAGGAAAGGCTAAAATTAAAAATAAGTATTTCATATAAATTGGATTGTAATAATATCAACGTTTGAAAGATTCCTCTTGTTATCTAAATGCTGCATCTAAAGATTTTTTTCTCTAAACATATTTATGCCTTAGTATTTAAGAATTACCCTAATCATAGTAAGTGAAATTACTTAAGATTAGCATAAAAGTATTTTTTCGAGGAATCTAGATATGTTGAACCCTAAAAAATTACTACCTTTAATCTAATATTCCATTCTCCGATTTTCCCCCTCATACCTAATCAAACTATATTTTCTGTTAGAGATTCCAAATTAATTGAATGACCAAGGTGTCTTTCAAATGATTTTTATATTTTAAAACAAACCAAAATTTTGACCCACTATGTTTAAGAGAGTGATTTTATTGATGGCGATAATTTATTTCCCCACTTTTAATTTTGCACAATGGTTAGAGTGGCAGGACATTACTGCTACCAATTTAGATTTAACATCAGTCGCCAACTCCGATGATGAAGAAAAAGATTTTGAAGTAGGTGATCTCAATAATGATGGTTTTACCGATGTTATTGTTGTTCGGAAAGAACCGTTTTCAAATCCTACTGAACCTGCAAAATCAGATTTATTATTGATAAATAATAATGGGACTTTGGTCGATCAGACGGATCTATTTGCACCTCAGTTTATCAGTAATCCCACCTTTGCTAGAGATGTGTTTATTGGAGATTTTGATAATGATGGTTGGCAAGATGTAATCGTTGCAAATACCTTTAATCAACTTCCAATCTATTATCGAAATCTAGGGAATGACGGCAACGGAAATTGGCAAGGACTTATTGATGATTCTGCGAATCGTTTTCCAGCTACTCTGGACGATACGCCTTTGATCTGCGCCGTTTGGGGAGGAGATATTACGGGTAATGGAGCAATGGATATTTATTTTACCAATTATAAACAAGGTGGAGGTACTGCTAAAGATTTTCTTTTTATCAATGATGGGAATGGATTTTTTACAGACGAAAGCCAAGCTCGTTTAGGTGATCTTCGAAACTCTGCTTTTGGTACGGCTGGAGAAATTCATGATATTGATAATGATGGGGACATGGATGTGATTAAAGTAACTACACTTTTTAGTGTTGCTCCATGGGAATAGTAGGGGGGTGATTATTTTATATAACAATGGAAATGGAAACTTTACGAATTGGCAAAATATCAGCCAGCCAGTAAGTGGAAGCCCCTACATGATAAAAGTGGCTGATTTTAATTTGGATGGAGATTTAGATGTTTTTGTAGTGGATGATGGAACCGATTATCTATTGACTTCCAATACGATCACACCTAATAATAACATTGCTTTTACATCCCAACTTGTCAACTCTCCAAATACATCAGGATTTGGTGGAAATATTCATGCAGCTGATTTTGATTTGGATGGAGATTTGGATTTAGGTGTGGCAGATGTGGATGTGGATATTCCACCTTGTAATTCAGCTCGACGTTTTGCGCTATTAGAAAATGTAAATGGTGTCATTCAAGATCCTTACGGGGCAACTGCTGTGGATTGGGGAGTCAATACTTATGACTTTGGAATTTTGGATATTAATAATGATGGATTGGATGATTTTATTTTGGGGAAATGTTCGGGGTACGGAGTCTTTCTTTCTGATAATTGCGGATTGGTTAGTAGTGCATCTGATTTTGATTTAGATGGACTTCCTGATGCTTGCGACCCATGCCCAAATAATCCTGACCTAAATTGTGAAGAACCCATTGATTATCCAATTGTAAGTACAGATAATAATGTGGCTCGCCAATGGAATGAAATGCTACTGGAATCTATTCGGAGAGATTTTGCTAGACCTACGGTACATGCTCGAAATCTTTTTCATACCTCTATTGCGATGTGGGATGCTTGGTCAGCTTATGACAATAATTCCTGTACTTTTCTTTTGGGAAAAACCGTAGATGGATTTACTTGTAATTTTAATGGGATAAATATTCCTAACAATATAAATGCAGCAAGAGATGAAGCGATTAGTTACGCAGCCTATCGGTTGTTTTCTCATCGTTTTTTTAACTCCCCTCAATCAGATAAATTACAGCAAGGGTATGATAATCATATGGCGACTCTTGGCTATGATATTAATTTTACTTCTACCAATTATGCAAGTGGATCACCTGCTGCATTAGGAAATTACATTGCTCAATGTGTAATTGATTTTGGTTTGCAAGATGGTTCAAATGAACAAAACTTATATGAAAATCAATTTTACCAACCTGTCAATCCTCCGTTAATTGTTGATCTTCCTGGTAATCCTGATATTTTTGATTTTAATAAATGGCAACCTTTGACACTTGAACTTTTTATAGACCAAAGTGGAAATCCAATCCCAGGAAGTACGCCAGATTTTTTAAGTCCTGAGTGGGGACAGGTGACTCCTTTCGCATTGTCACCTAATGATTTGACAATCAACCAAAGAGATGGATTTGACTATTGGACTTATCATGATCCAGGGATGCCTCCAATGTTGGAAATGGATGGAAGTGGACTTTCTGAAGAATATAAATGGGGCTATGCCATGGTTGCAATTTGGTCTTCACATTTGGATGCTACGGATGGTGTGATGTGGGATATTTCTCCAGGTACTCTAGGAAATTCAAATACATTTCCTACCGAGTGGAATGCGTTTCCAAGTTTTTATAATCAAGTAGATGGAGGAACTCAAAGCAACGGGTATACGACCAATCCTTCTACTGGGCAACCTTATGCTAACAATATAGTTCCGCGTGCAGATTTAGCAAGAGTTTTGGCTGAGTTTTGGGCAGATGGTCCAGATTCTGAAACTCCTCCAGGGCATTGGTTTGATATTTTTAATAAGGTCTCGGATCATCCAGATTTAGAAAAAAGAATACAAGGTCAAGGTAATATTGTAAGTGATATGGAATGGGATGTAAAAGCCTATTTTACACTTGGTGGCGCGATGCATGATGCAGCAGTTACAGCTTGGGGACTAAAAGGTTGGTATGATTATATTCGTCCAATTTCTGCAATTCGAGGCATGGCAGAATTAGGTCAAAGTTCTGATCCAAATTCACCATCCTATCATCCTGCTGGTATTCCTTTGATGCCAAATTATATTGAATTAGTGATAAATGGAGACCCTCTTGCAGGAACTAATAATGAGAATGTTGGAAAAATAAAAATTAAAGCTTGGCGTGGACATGATGTTATCAATAATGTAGATACAGACGAAGCAGGCGTTGATTGGATATTGGCAGAAGAGTGGGTGCCATACCAACGACCTTCATTTGTAACACCTCCATTTGCAGGATTTGTTTCAGGGCATTCTACTTTTTCAAGAGCGGCTGCAGAAGTATTGACGATGTACACAGGTGATGCATACTTTCCAGGAGGTATGGGAACATTTTTAGCTCCGCAAAATGAATTTTTAGTATTTGAAGATGGCCCAAGTGTTGATATCGAATTGCAATGGGCAACCTATCGTGACGCTGCTGACCAATCAGCATTGTCTCGAATTTGGGGAGGAATTCACCCACCAGCAGATGATATACCTGGTCGTATTATTGGAGAAAAAATTGGAATAGATGCATTTGATAAAGCAGTTGGTTTCTTTTCAGATTCTGATGGAGATGGTATTCCAAATGGTTGTGACGATTGTAATGATTCTGATGGAGATGGAGTTTGTAACGAAGAAGATTGCCAACCTGATAATCCAAATTTTCCAACAACGGAAGGTGCAAGTTGTAATGATAACAATCCAAATACGGAAAATGATGTCATCCTAGCTGATGGATGTACTTGCGCAGGAACTCCTATTCAAACTGGTGGTTGCAATGTTGTAGCAACAAGTGATGGTTGTACCATTACCATTTCTGGAATTACCGATGCTACTTCTAATATCAAATTATTTAATCCAGGTTATAATGGAGTGGCTTGGTCATGTAATCCATGGCAAGGCAACCCTTGTAATAATACTGAAATCATTTCAAGTTTAACAGATGGAGTCTACCCCCTTTCGGTAATTACAACAGATATAAATGGTCAAGAGGTTTGTAATTTTGGACAAAATTTAACAATCAATTGTGCGGTAGGAACTCCTTGTGAAAATAATGGAGGAGATGCTGATAATGATGGCATATGCGCTGATGTGGATTGTAATGATAATGATGGAAATGTACCTGCAGCCGTAGGTACGAGTTGTGATGATAACAATCCAAATACGGAAAACGATGTCATCTTGGCAGATGGATGTTCTTGTGAAGGAACACCTATTTCTACAGGTTGTAATGTTATGGTATCAAGTAGTGGAAGCTCGATTACCATAAGTGGATTGACGGATGCCATAGTTTCTGTCAATGTTTTTGATGTAAATTCTAATCAATTATTTAATTGTAACCCTTGGAATACACCATGTAACTCTACAGAGGTGATCCTTGATCTTCCTAATGGAGATTATTCAGTAGATGTTCAAACTTTTGATAGTAACTGGGCTCCTATTTGTAATATTTCTCAAACAGTAATTATTACTGGAGATGGCGGCGGCGGACCATGCGACAATGCAGGAGGAGATTCAGATAATGATGGAGTTTGTGCTGCGAATGATTGTGATGATAGCAATCCTAATTTACCTGCAACCCAAGGAACTCCATGTAATGATGGGAATGCCAACACAACCGATGACGTGATTCAATCGGACGGTTGTACCTGTGCAGGTACGCCTCAAAGTGGAGGATGCAATGTACTGGTCAATGCTAATAACAATGATATTACAATTACAGGATTGACAGATGCAATTGTTTCTGTCAATGTTTATGATGCAGCGTTAAATCCATTTTTTCAATGTAACCCTTGGGCAACACCTTGTGGTTCTACCGTAGTGATTCCAGATCTGCCTGATGGTTCTTTTATCGTTGGGATTCAGACATTCAATAGTAGCTGGGAAGAGATTTGTAATATTGAAGAAACCATCTCGTTACCTGCTGGAGGAAATTCTGGACCTTGCGATCAACTCGGAGGAGATTCAGATTCTGATGGAATTTGTGATAATAATGATAACTGTCCAACGGTAAGTAATCCAAATCAAACAGATGCAAATGGAAATGGGGTAGGAGATGCTTGTGAGTCAAATAATGGGGGTTGTACAAATCCAACTAATCTTGCATTAAACCAAACCGCAACGCAATCGAGTACATTAACTGCAAATGGAATTACGGGCTTAGCTTCAAAAGCTGTGGATGGAAATACGAATGGAGTTTTCTTTACCGTACCTGCATCTAATTCTTCGGTTTCGGCTACTAATTTTAATACGGAGGCTTGGTGGCAAGTTGACTTGGGAGCATCATTTGAAATAGAAGAAGTGAATATTTATAATCGAACAGATGGTACGGATCAAACAGGTGATTATTATTTGTTGATTTCTGAAAATCCTTTTACTGTAAATGATTTGAATGGTGCCATAGCACAATCTGATTTTTCAGTCTATGATAATAACCCTCCAAATTCTCCAACTACACACTCGCCCAATACAACAGGAAGGTATGTTCGTATTCAAATTCCTGACAATGGATATATTGTTTTAGGTGAAGTCGAAGTGATAGGGTGTGTCCCAAATAGTTCTTTAGTCGTAGCGGATGGTTTGAATTTTAAAGCTCAGAAAGAAGGGCGTGTATCCAAAATAGAATGGAGTATTCCGCAGGATGAAAACGTAGATTTCTATGAGGTGGAAGTTTCTAATAATCTTTCAGAATTTAAGTTTTTGGAAAAAGTGTCGGCTCGACAAAATTCTACATTTAGTCATTATAGTACAATGGATGAACAACCATTTTATGGAGAGAATTTTTATCGTTTAAAAGTTCATATGAATGATGGAGCTTATTATTTTTCAAAAATAAGAAGATTGAATTATGATATTGATTTTGAAAATGTATTGTTATATCCAAATCCTGCCGAAAACATAATCTATGCAGAGATGAGAGATTTTGCAGGAGAGCAAGGGAAGGTTGAAATTTATAATGCATTTGGACAAAAATTAATGGAAAGAAATTATCAATCAATTCCTATGATAAATATGAAATTTGATGTGAGTGACTTTGTAAGTGGGATGTATACCATTTCATTTGAAATCGAAAATCATAAACGATTTACGAAGAAGTTTATAGTGAGTAAATGGTAGTTTGAATAACTTAAATATTGTTTTTAACAGCAGGCATAAAAGGTGCGAATTTATCTTTTATGCCTGTTTTGTTTTTTTGCATTAGCTCCTTATTTTTTTTTGGCTAAATATTTGCCCATCAATTTTGAGTCCTATCAAAAAGTCTATCTAGAATCCAAAAAACTTTCAAAAGAATATAAGATCTATTCTAACTCTAGATTATCTATAATCTAACATCCTCCTTATTACAATAATCTAAACATTGCTTAATATTGGGATTGAGCATTTATAAGAAACTATCTTATGAAATTATTGACTCTAGAAGATGAAGTTCAGGTTCTACAAAAGAAGTATCATGATTTAAAATGGAAGGAAAGATATTTGGAAATTATCAATAGCTTTACTTTACATTTAATGCAATTGAATTCTATTGATGAAGTTGTTTGGGGAATCGCCAAACAAGTTATTGCTAAAATGGAATTGGAAGATTGTGTCATTTATCTCCTTGATAAAGAGACCAATACTCTCGTCCAGAAAGCTGCACATGGTCCCAAAAATCCAGAACAATTTGATATAATGAATCCCATCACGATTCCTATTGGAATGGGGATAGTTGGGACTGTTGCCAAAACAGGGAAATCAGAAATCATTTTTGATACTCGTATGGATTGCAGATATATTTTAGATGATAATTTTCGTTTATCTGAAATTGCAATTCCGATAGTTTACGAAAATGAGGTAATTGGAGTCATTGATTCTGAACATTCTCAAGTTGATTTTTTTACTCAAGAACATCTTATTATTTTAGAAACGATTGCCTCTATATCTGCAAATAAGATTATGCATGCTAGAGCAAATGAAACTTTAAAATTATATCAGCAAGACTTAGAAAATCAAGTAGCATTAAAAACAAAAGACTTGAATAAAGCTGTGGATAAACTTACACGCTCTAATCAAGATTTAGAAGGTTTTGCATATGCTGCTTCTCATGATTTGCAAGAACCACTACGATCCATTATTAGTTATTTGCAATTAATAGAACGTCGTGAAAAAAATCTTTCAATTGAGTCAAAAGAATATTTTGAATATGTAGTAAAGGGCGCAAGAAGAATGAAAGACCTCCTACAAGGATTATTGGAGTATTCTCGTATACGCTCTAATCAAGATGAATATTCAGATTTTATCGATATGGAAAATGTGATTGAAATAATCAATGCAAATCTTTGTAAGGCAATTGAGGAAAAGAAAGCGGAAATAAGTTTTAATAATTTACATAACTTGAAAGGGAATAAGATCCAGATAATTCAATTATTTCAAAATCTAATTTCTAATTCTTTAAAATTTACGAAAGAAGGGACTATTATTTTTATTGATGTTTCTTCAAAAGAAACAGATCATTTTATTGAGTTTACAATTTCTGATAATGGAATAGGTATTGATCCAAAATTTCATAACAAAATATTTGGATTATTTAATCGACTTAACCCAATTGGTACTTTTCGAGGAAGTGGAATAGGTTTAGCTTTATGTAAAAGAATTGTTGAAAATCATCAAGGAGAAATTGAGGTCGATTCAGAAATAGGAAAAGGAACTCGTTTTATCATAAAGTTTCCGAAAAAATAAAATCACTATTCTTACATTTTACCTTTATCTCTAAAGGGGGATTCTATTCGTAATGTCAAAAAAAAATACACTCAAATATTTTTATGTTGTCATTTTTCAAATAATTAAAGAATGTTCTTAATTTGGAGAAAAATTGAACAAATTTATAATGCTCCAAAAACTCCTCTTTTGGTTGAAAGTTTCTAGGCCAGGTTTATGGTTTGCTACAGTTTGGTTGTACATGCTTCCTACTGGACAGATGGAAGAAGTATGGACATCGATTCCCTTTTGGATTGGTTTGTTTTACGTGACTTTTCCTTTGAATTTTTTGGTTTATGGTTGGAATGATATGGTTGATATTGAGACGGATCAAATCAACCCTCGGAAAGATAGTTTTTGGTTTGGAGCAAAAGGAACAGAAGAACAATTGGTTGATTTATGGAAACCGATGTTGGCTGTTCAATTGCTTATTGGTCCAGTTTTATTGCACTTTGTAGGTTGGCCAATGCTGTGGTTGCTATTGACTTTTGTAGTGATTAATGGGTTATATAATTTACCTAAAAATGGATTGCGGAGTCGCCCACCTTTAGAATTATTTTGTCAAGTAGGTTATGTGATGACAGCATTGTTTAGTGTGTATATTAATGAAACACAACAATTGCCTTGGCAGACTTATGTATACCTTTTGTTATTTGCATGGCAGTCTCATTTGATAGGGGAGGTGATGGATATTGAACCTGATCGAAAAGCAGGTAGACGTACCACGGCAACCATTTTAGGAATCAAAAAATCGAAAATGCTGATTATAGGGATAGTTGCTGTAGAAGTATTGTTATTATTTTTTGTTTTTAAAACTTATATTTTTGGAAGTATGCTGTTAGGAGGTTTAGGATGGTTATTCTTGGATTTGTTTTTTATTTATAAAAATAAAAATTACTCGCTGAAGCAAATGAAGTTATTTGGATTATTATCAAATATAGTCGCAATTGTAAGTATGAGTTATGTATGGTATTCTGGATGTTTATTAAGTGTGAATATTTAAAAGGTTTCTATCATTTGCAAAACAATTGAAACTTTTTCAGCGTAATCTTGATCTTCTTTTTCGACTTTAAAAAATTCTTTCTCTAATACTTCATTGAGGTTTTCTCTTTTGAAAAAAGAACGGAAACTTCTTCTTAATTCTTCTGTCTCGATATTTAGTTTTTTTAAAATAGTCCTCAATTCGTTTCCATTGTAATAATAAAATTGTACAAAATTTTGTAATCCAAATGGATATATCGAGGGCTCCCATAGTTTAATCATTTCTTGAAAACTTAAGAAAAATCCAAATGCTTCAAATTCAAAGTTTCCAATGCTGGAAGTTTTTTTATTGAGATAAAAAATCCAAGTTGAGCGAGCCATTTCTATGACGGCTTGGCGTTCTTCTATTGGCCAAGTTTCCCATTTTCCATATTTTAACTTATTAATAATCTCATCAAGGTCGATGCCAGTATTGTTTTTATTTGTTGCAAATAATTCTAAAATACGAGGTAAGAAATGTTTGTAATCTTCGAGTTCACCCCAAGTAGTCATGGCTTTAAAACTGTAGAAATTCAAATCATCTTCACTTAATTCTCTAAGTGGTTTAGAATATATTTTTGGACTTTCGTCTTCTGGAATACAACCACAATTGCATTTGTCAATAGCAGGATTTAAAGGATAGACCTGAAAGATTTGGTATAATTTTTCTATTCGCTCTTGAAGCATTTTATTATGAATATGGATTTAATATTATGGTGGCAAGAAAAATATTTTGATTTTTTTATAGACGCTGGTTTTTTATGATTTTTATTTTTTCCGAATAACGCGTTTTAGAAAAACATAAAGATCATAAGAAATCATCGTCTATAAAAATAAAAATTCAATTTAGAAGAAACACGTTTTTCGACAATCCTGAATCCATAACTTTGAATTCATAATCCTTATTATCCTATTTGAATTTCCTCACCATAAAACTTTGGATGCTTCCCGACGACAATATCTAACAACATCTTTACACGAGCCAATTTTTCCCTTAGCATAACTTTCCAACCAAATCGAGCAGAGACATCTTTTGCATTAAATCCCACACTTTCTATTCCTTTTTGTCGAGCAATAAAAACGGCTCGTTCATTATGAAATGGTTGGCTGATAATCGTTAGTTGTTCTTGTCCAAAAATAGCTTTAGCTCGAACTACTGAGTCCAATGTTCTAAATCCAGCAAAGTCCAAATAGATTTTATCTTCTGGAATTCCACGAGCAATTAGATCTTCTTTCATCGTAGTGGGTTCATCATATTCAACACGACCATTATCTCCGCTAATTAAAAGATATTCGATTTTTCCAGATTTAAATAATTTTTCTGCGGCACGAATTCGATAGGTGTAGTAAAGATTGATATTCCCGTTTTTGAGAAATTTTCCAGTACCTAACAATAGTCCTACTTTATTTTTTGGAATGGAATCTAGTGAGGTATAGAGGTTTGTATTGGTTGATTTTTTTACCCAATAATCAGCAAGGAAGATAGTGATCAGAATCCCCAAGGTAAAGAAGAAACTGTATTTTAAAATTTTAAATAACATAGCTTTTTTGATTTTTATAAAAATAAATTTATTGTCGAGAACAAGGAGATTTTGAAAAAGAATCCTTCAGATGGGTAGGTTCTTTATTTCCTTATCCCTTGACTAAAAGTACTGCCCAATCCCCACTACAAAACCTCGCTGCGAACCATCATAAATATCTACTCCATAATCCACTCTCAATATGGCATCATAAATCCGCTTATAAATCAAACGGAAACCACCTCCTATGAAGTGCCTCAGTTCCTCCTTTTTAAAAAACTCATCCAAGGAGCCGCCAGGAGATCGCCAATTTCCCAAATCAGAAAATCCAACAACTTGGAATGCCCATTGGTTCCAATTTATTAAAGCATGTCGATATTCCGCATTTAAAATTAACTGTGCTGTCCCCCTTTCAATTCGATTACCTGAACCTCGAAGATTGACACGACTATCTACAACAAACGGTGCAAATGGAGTATCATTATTTGTAGAAATTCCAAACCGACCACGTATCGCAAGGTTACCCCTTTTTCCAAATTGATGAAATTTACGAGCTTGTAAAATAAGACTGTTAAAAAAAGTTTTGTCATCAATATTATAGACCGTTTGCCAAATAGCACGACCTGACCATCCTTTTAAATAAATATCATTGTAATTTAAATAGTTATGAATGTACTCCACTTTTGTAGAAATTTTTGGAAGTGTCAGACCAGGTGGGCCAGGAGGATTGTCGATAGTTTGCGAGGAACTCTTTTTATATTTTTCTTGAAAAAAACTGCCTCCTAATTCTAAACTTTTTCTAAAACTAAAATTCCGTATCAAGGTTACTCCAATATTTCTATTATCATAATCATAATTCACAGCTCCTTCGGAAAAGTACAAAGGCTCTAAAGACCGCCATTGTAGAAGGTTAAAAGCCACACCCCATTTTTTATTCAAATAAGGAATACGATAGAAAATTTGACCGCCGTGGCGATTATCAGTATTTTGATAAAAAGCTAAAAATTGATGACCTCTTCCTACCCAGTTAAAATCAATTAAACCTAACTGAAACCATATATTATCTTTGATTCCACCTAAATTAACAATAGGTAACAATGTTTTCTTTTCTTTTAATTGGAAGGTGATTTTTATAGTCTGATTATTCAGAGAATCTATTCGAGCCTCGACTTTTTGATTTGTTCCAACATTCCAAAGTTGTTGAATGTCGTTTTGTAAATGTATTGTTTGAAATATGTCTCCTTCTTTTGATTTTAGAAATTGTCGGAGGTAGGATTCTTTTGTTTTTTCTAAACCTTCAAAGTGAATAGAGCGAATCGTCCAATTCTCACCCTGTTGGGCGATTAAGTTTAAATTAGCTAATAGAAATAAAAATAATATTAAATTTTTCAATTTAGTAGATGCATTTTTTAGAAAAATACAAAGATAGGTCTAAAAGTTTTTATGGAATGGAGTAATGAGGACTTTATAATTAAAAATGAATAATGAATAATTTCGAATAACGTGGATTCACCATATTGAGAAAATTATTCATTATTCATTTTTAATTATTCATTAAATCGTTTCAATTTGTAATTGAATTTTAGTTTTTACCAAATCAATCTTTTTCCGCATACGATTAAAAAATTTAGAACGATGTTGTTCACCTTGTTCGCTAATCATAATGGATTTTGTTCTGATTTTTTCAAAAAAACTAAATGTAAATTCACACAATCGCTGATCGTTGATTTTTAAAAAATTAGGATTGGTATAACTTGAATAAATTGCTTTACCTGCGGGGGTATCGAAAAGGATGGTATTATTGGTATAAACCATTTCATTGTGGTATAATTTTATTTCACCACCTTTAATTTCTTTAGGTTGATTTGGTAAAAATTTATAACCCAACTTAGCAGTTGTTTCCATATGATCCACTAAGTCAGTAATTCGATCACACAATGTCATGGCATCATCTAGATTGCTAAAATGTCCACTATTCGCATGATATTCCACTTGACTTAAAGTATTGTCTAAAATGCCTGAACTCCATAATTCTACAG
>CANNZV010001209.1:392135-577751 GCA_947561585.1 Caprella mutica | reverse complement strand
CCCACACTTTACGGAGTATTTAATTTTTGCAAAAAAATGTGAACAAGAACTGTCATTGTTTCATAAAAGAGGAAGGTGGAAAACTTACCCAACCAATGATGAAAATTTAAAAGAATTAAAATCGGAAGCTATTGAAAACTATTCTAAGATTAATGATGGTTATTTTAAGTTACGATATGGTTATCAAATCATAAAATTGGATTGGTATTCTGAAGGAGATGTAGAAAAAAGTTTTAATAAATATGTGGCACCTCATTCAAATATAGCAGGAAGTATATATGATCGTTGTGTTGAACGCCTAGGAGGATGGTTATCCAAATTTGAAAATAAAGAAAAAGCAGCAGAAGGAAATGCATTGTTAGCAAAGTCATTAATCGGGAACCTGGAAAGAGCCAAAGCTGTGTTTTTAAGTTTTAATATTGGATGTGAGGCAGAATGGAATAGAACTTTAGAAAAATGTGAATCTGATGAGCAAAGAGCTATTGTTCATTATTTAAGAGGATTGGATGAGCATAGTGTTGCATTGAATGATTTAAAATCCATGTATGATTATTTCCCAAGATCAGAAGGTTTGGAAAACTTGATGATGCGAGAAATACAAAAACTTGAACTTCGATTGCTTAAAAGAAAAATAAGAACACCCAAACGCTGGTCAATCAATGAAGATAAGGACTATGGAATTCTTCCTTCTAAAGCTCAAAATTATGCCAATCAGCTCAAGATTTTTACAAAGCAAATTGTTAAAGAACAAAAGGTGAATCGTTTGGCTTTTTGGATGATGATGGAAGGTTATTTGGAATACTTAACTTTTAAAAATAGAAAGGCGCAAAAGATTTTTCAAAAAGCCCAAGAGACAGCAAGGAAAGGTAGTTTCCTTGCTGACCAAATTGAGATATTTGAATTTGTTACTTTGTTGAGTATTAAGGATACGATGGAAAATGAGATGGAAAAAAAGTTCATAGATATTTTAAAAAATAATAAAGCATATATCAAGCAAGAAGTATGGCGCAATTGCTTTTTTATGGAAAAAATAGCCTCTTTGTACCATAAAAATGGAGATACAGCAAAAGCCTATTTATGCAATTATAATATTCATGGATTAAAATATCATCCTGATTCTAAAATAGCAAAAGCAGTTTTACAATTATTTGATAAACCTATAAAAAATGAATTTGAAAAGTATATTCTTAAAGATGAATTTGTTCAAACAAGAGAAGAAATTCTAGATATATTAGGAACTGCACTTTTAGGAGAAAATAATGTTGAAGAAGCTTTTCGAGTTTTTGAGGAGAATCCTGATTTTGGGGAAAAATTTAAAAACCCATTTCTAACTTACTCAAATGATTTTCAAATAAAAGAGAAATATCCAAAAGTTAGAGCCTTAACTAAATTTGAAATTGCTGAACAATTAATTCAATTACAATCTAAACTCCAACAAAATCCTAATGATGCAGCCAGTTATTTAGCTCTAGGAAATTATGAATTTCATGCTTCTTATTTTGGATATGCTTGGAAAATAAAAGACTACTTTATTAGCGGTTACAGTATGAATGCAGATGGGGATAGATATTTTATACCTTCTACATCTAAACCTAATATTGAGTATATGAACTTATCGATGGCTCGTAAGTATTTTAAAAAAGTGTTAGGAAATACAACTGAAAAAGAACTTCGTGCACGAGCAATTTTTATGCTTTTAAAATTAGAAAAGGTGAATAATATTTTACGAGCTCATAGAGATGAAAAAAATCAAAAAGGACCTAATCATTATTATAAAAATTACTTTGTAAATAATTATAAGCAAACTGATTTTTTCCAAAAAGTCATAGAAGAATGCTCTTCCTTCGCCATGTATTAAATTTTTAAGCCAGTCCAATTTCGCATTGAATATTTTATCAAATTATCCAATACATTATTCGATCAAAACTATTCGATCAAAACTATTCGATCAAAACTATTCGATCAAAATTTTTCGATCACCATTATTCGAGCGGGCGAGGAGCGTCAAAAAAGGTGGGTAGCGGGAGACAGGATTGTGGGTAGTCTTTTTTTTGACTAGGGTTTTTTGGTACTTTTTTGGCCAATGCAAAAAAGTACATAAAGTATTCGACAAAATCATATGGACTTCAAAATAGAGAAATAAAATTAATTCGAATATCGTGTCGAATACCTTACATACTTTTTTGCATTGGCCAAAAAAGTACCAAAAAACCCTAGTCAAAAAAAAGACTACCCACAATCCTGTCTCCCGCTACCCACCTTTTTTGACGCTCCTCGCCCGCTCGAAAAACGGTGATCGAAAAATTTTGATCGAATGGTTTTGATCGAAAAAAAAATGTCAAATATTGAACTTATTGTTATTCATAGACAATTACTTTTGAGATCTCATCCCTCAGCAGGAGAATGGGCAGGGAGATGAGGTTTCAAAAGTAATAATCCAAGAACCATATTCCCCCCAAAAGCCTCGGCCTCCCAATATCAAAAAATCAATCAAAAAATCCAACCAACTAAATACCCGAAAAAAGAATAAAAAAAGACATCAACTAAATAACTTAACATATTTATTGCCTACCTATGTTAGTTTTTACATAACTTTGCGAATTACCCTAAAACTTAAAAAGAAGAGGCAATTATATGTTAGCTACCGAAGAAATGAAGCAATTTAAAAAGGAGTTCAAAACCCTGAACGAAGCACAACAAAATGTGCTAAAAATCCTTTCTATTGCTTATGAATACTTGCAATTAGAGGAATTACGATCCTGCCTCAACCATTGTCGAATTACCGATAATTATGGCAATTATTTCAAAAATGAAGAAGTCCTGTTGCAATTTTTAGAATTGATGGAAAGCAAAGGATTTGTTCATATTTTTGAAGATGAAGATGGCACTCCTCAAGTAGAATGTACCCGTCAACTGATCGAAAATGTTATGCGTTTTGCAGTTGTCGATCATTCCTTTGATTTTTATGTAAAAAATATCAAAGACCTTTTTCCTTTTCGAGGATGGTATGGAAAACTAAAAGGCTTCCATCGATCTGTCAGAGAAATGCGCGTCGCGCTCTATCAAGGACGATGGGAAACATTTAATTCCGTTTATACCTACGCCTCCAATCATCACAAAGAACAATTAGTTGATTTTGATTTATTTAATCAATTATTTGATAGCCCGTTTGACCAGCGATGGTTAAGTACCTTTCATGTCAGTATCCAAAAAGAAGTAGTAGAAGTATTGATGTTTAATGCGATCAAAAAACTACAGCCGATAGATGAATATTTAAAATTTTTAAAAACCCATCCTAACCTACGGGATGAAGACGATGAGTTAAATCCGTTTTTAAATCTTTTGGTAAATGGATTGTTATTAAGAGGACAAGTTGCTGAAGCGGAAGCATATACTGATATCAATGATATGGATTTGGCAGTTTTGGTAAGACAAGGTTGGGTGAATTTTTTACAAAATAGAAATGAAAAAAGTATCACTCAATATGCCAAAGCTTTAAAATTATATCAAAAAACATGGGCGCATAAAGAGACTTATTTTCAAGAATTGGGTGGCGTATTTTATTTGTTAGCATTATTAAAAAAACAAGATAAACACAGTCTAAGTCTTATTGAACAATATGCATTGCATACTCGAAAAAGTAAATTTCATAATATTTTTCAATGTATACAAGCTGCCGCAACTTATATCAAAGGAGAATTGCGAGAAGCCAATTCTTTATTGAATAATGCTAAAATAAAAAGCACCTTAGATTTATATTTTTATGTACTTGTCAGTCGATGGAATCAAAAAAATATTGAAGATGGTTGGATTGAAAAATTAGAATTAGCTTTTCTCTCCGCTCAACAAAATAAATACGTCTGGCTAGAATTGCAAATTGCTGGACTCCTTGCCGAACTAGAATTAAGTGAAACTAAAACTCAGAAATATGCTTCCCATGCTGAAAAGTTAAAAACTAAAACAGGCATGGAAGTACTCGTCTCGATTATTCAAGTAACCGAACGATGGGAACACTCTTTAGAATTATTGAGTAGCCTTGGATTAGAAGAATCTTCCTCTCGACAACGTGGTGGTAAAAAATCAAGAGTAGCATGGTTTGTTGATTTTGATCGTAGAGAAATTCAACCCAAACTTCAATTACATGGAACAGATGGAATGTGGAGCAAAGGTCGAAATATCAGTTTAAAGAAAATCTCTATGTTGGATGTCAATGGTTTGACCAATGACGACCATCGAGTGGTCAAAGCGATCAAGTCATTTCAATATGGCTACAATGGTACTGCCAACTATGAAATAGATTTTGATGAAGCCATCAAAGAGTTGGTTGGGCATCCATATTTGTTTTTAAAAGATTCACCTGGAGTTGTAGTTGAATTGTTACAAAAAGAACCTGAACTTTTAGTAGAGCAAAATAAGGAAGGTTTTGAGATGGGATTTATGTATGATTTTGATGAAGCAGGAACGGTGGTTGTCAAAGAAACCCCAACTCGCTATATCATCATGAATGTAGAAGAACGCCATGTCAAAATTCAAAAAGCACTCGGTGGTGGCGCACTCAAAATTCCAGAACATGCCAAAAATCAATTGCTTAATGCGATAGGAAAAGTTTCTAAAACAGTTACTGTTCAGTCTGGTTTGGATGAGCACTTGGAAGGCATTCCTACGGTCGAAAGTGACTCTACCATTCATGTACATATGTTGCCAATGGGCAATGGGTTTAAGTTAGAATTTTTTGTAAAACCATTTAAAGATCACCCACCATATTTTAAACCAGGTGAAGGTCGGAAAAATGTAATTGCAGAAATCGAAGGAACACAATTATTGGCTCGACGAGATATCGAATTGGAATCTAAAAATGCTTTGGTGATAGAAGATGCCTGTCCTGCATTCGAGGCAACACCTTCGCATAATCGAGAATGGTTATTTGCCAATGCTGAAAGTTGTCTTCAAGTTTTATTAGAATTGGAACCCATGCGTTCGTCCAAACAATTAATTTTGGAACATCCAAAAGGCGAACAATTACGACTCAAAGGAACGATAGGTTTTGATCAAGTTTCGATGCGAATACAAAGAGATAATGATTGGTTTGGAGTAACAGGAAAAGTACAAGTCAATCCTGATTTGGTACTTGATTTTAGGGATTTATTGGAAAAAGTCGAAAGCTCTAAATCTAATTTTATAGAAGTAGGCGAAGGAGAATTTATTGCATTGACTGAATCATTTCGAAATCAATTGGGGAGGATTAACGCTTTACTAACTGATGGAGATGAAGGTTTACATTTTCATCCTTTGGCAGCTCCCATGTTGGAAGAATTTGCAGGCCACATCGAACAGTTGGAAGTAGATGCAAGTTGGAAGATGCATTTACAAAAATTAGAATCTACCTTAAATTATAAGCGAGAAGTTCCTACTGAGTTCATGGCAGAGTTGCGATCTTATCAAACAGAAGGATTCGATTGGTTGTCACGATTGGCACATTGGGGCGTAGGTGCTTGTTTGGCAGATGATATGGGATTGGGAAAAACAATTCAAGCCTTGGCAGTCCTAGTGGATCGAGGAAAAGATGGACCGTCGATGGTGATTGCTCCTGCTTCAGTTTGTCGAAATTGGTTAAGAGAAACAGAACGTTTTGCTCCTAGTTTAAAGCCAGTTTTATTTGGACAAGGTGATCGTGAGGAGATGGTTAACAACTTAGGGGAAAATGATTTTTTGATTGTTAGTTATGGATTGTTGCCACAGGAATCAGAGTTATTGGTTTCCAAACAATTCAATACCATCGTACTCGATGAAGCGCAAGCCATCAAAAATAGAAATACCAAACGTTCCCGTGCAGCCATGCAATTAAAAGGGAATTTTAAAATACTTACAACTGGTACGCCAGTAGAAAACCACTTGGGCGAACTCTGGAATTTATTTAATTTTTTAAATCCAGGATTGCTAGGAGGGTTGAGAAGTTTTCAAGAAAGATATTCCATTCCCATAGAGAAGATGCAAGATAATGAACGTCGAGACCAACTTCGTCGATTAATTCAGCCATTTATTTTACGTCGTCGAAAAGATGATGTATTGACAGAGTTGCCTAGTAAAACAGAGATCACCTTAACGGTAGAATTATCAGAACGTGAACGTGCTTTCTACGAAGCGTTGCGACAACAAGCGGTGGAAAATATTCAAGACTCAGGGGATGAAGGCAAAAGTTCGAATATGCAAATCTTGGCAGAAATCATGAGACTTCGACAAGCAGCATGTAATACAAGAATGGTGATTCCAACTTCTGATATTGAAAGTTCTAAATTACGATTGTTTGAAGAAACGGTAGATGAATTGTTACAAGGTGGGCACAAGGCATTGGTATTTAGCCAGTTTGTCAAACACTTAAATTTAGTCAGAAAATTATTGGATGAAAAAGGAATTCATTATCAATATCTAGATGGAAGTACGCCACTTAAAAAACGGGAAGAAGCCATCAATGCTTTTCAAGGTGGAAACGGTGATTTGTTTTTGATTAGTTTAAAAGCAGGGGGGGTAGGACTGAATTTGACAGCGGCAGATTATGTATTACATCTTGATCCATGGTGGAATCCTGCGGTGGAAGATCAAGCTTCGGATCGGGCGCATCGTATTGGACAGACTCGACCTGTGACGATTTTAAGATTAGTGGCTGCGGATACGATTGAGGAGAAAATTGTAAAGCTGCATAGTTTGAAAAGGGATCTTGCGGATAGTTTATTGGAAGGAACGGATTCTACGGGTAGGATGTCGGCGAAGGATTTATTGGATTTGATTAAGGAAGGGTAGAATAGTTTGCTAGGAAAAAGCAAATTGAAATATGAAATTTTCATTTCATTAGCAAAAAAGAAAAGGTGTCTTTGAAGCAAAAATTCATTTTACAAATGAATATTACCTGCTTTAAAACTCTACAATCTTCTTAATATTGGTTGATACGTTATAGGGACGGGAGGGAAGGATTGAACTGTTTGAGCGGAGCGAGTTTTCAAGCCTAGGGTTTTTTGGTACTTTTTGGGCTTATGCCAAAAAGTACGAACGTAAATTAGATAATTAATATTTTAATTCTTAAGTAATCTGATTTCTTCCTAATATATTAAAGTGGGGTTTAGAAAACATAATGCTATTTGCCTTAATTCGCATTCGTACTTTTTGGCATAAGCCCAAAAAGTACCAAAAAACCCTAGGCTTGAAAACTCGCTCCGCTCAAACAGTTCAATCCATGCCTCCCGTTCCTATAACGTATCAACCAACATTAGGAAGTTTTTAGAACCTTAAAGAAAAATTTGAAAAAATAAATGATCGCAGAATTCAACCCCATCTCCATAATCTTCACATCCTACGGCCTAGGCGTCTTCTCCGTCTACTTCCTAAAATTATTCAATCTTTACCACCACTTCGAAAACAAAAACTACATCACCGACAAGCTCACCCGACAACTCGGCGTATTAAAATTTGGATGGCTCATCAAAAACACCTTTATGGGCAAATTCAATCAAAACATAAAATACAGCGGCAAAGCAAAATCCAAAACACTAGAAGAATTAAAAACAGAAATGACCGCAGCCGAAGTAGGACATCTATTTGGGTTTATTACAATGCTAATCGCTACATTTGTTTTGATATTTTGGGAAATAGAGTGGTGGTATTTTTTATTACTTATCTTACTCAATATCATTTTCAATCTTTATCTTGTCTTTCTTCAACAATATAACAAAAGACGAATTGATAGAATTCTAAAAAGGCAAAGAGATTAAAAATTTAAGATTATCGAAAATCGTGTATGAACTTCTGAATTCACGTCTTAAAAATAATCCATAATCTTGAATTCATAATCCATAATCAAAAACATGACTGACATACTAAAAAAACAAGTTGCTCGAAATTCCACAAAGCAAGATGCATTAGTTGCACTTTTCTTAGGGCTAACCGTATTTTTAATGTTAGCAATATTTCAACCATTTGGAACTTATAATTTTGATGATCCTGCCAAAATGATTTTGTTAGCAGGGTATGGAATCGTTATCGGATTCACTTATTTTACTTTAGCGATGATCCTACCCATGATTTTTAAGAAAAATTATCAAAAAGAGAATTGGACCTATGGAAAAGAAATGCTCCATATTTTGATTGTATTCTTAATTACGATTACAGCGACTTTTATTTATCGAAATGAAACTTTAGGATTTCGGTATTCATTAAAAGGTTATTTCTTTTTTCTAGGAATTGCTACGGTTACTTCAATTTTTCCGATGGCTATTATTTTTATCATCCGATATATGCAAGTAAAAAACAAACCAGTCATTGTTTATCAATCGACTCCAGAAATTCCACAAACTACTTTTATTACTGTCGAAGGAGAGAATAAAAATGAAAAAGTGAAATTTGCAAAAGAGGAATTATTATTTATCAAAGCTTCTGATAATTATGTCGTCCTTCATTTAAATAAGGATGGAAAAATAGCAAAACATATGCTTCGTTCTCCTTTGAGTAAAATCGCCAATCAGATCAAAGACGAAGACGTCATTCAAGTCCATCGTTCTTACCTCGTGAATATGGAAAATGTAAAAACCCTTTCTGGAAAATCTCCTACGTATATTTTGGAATTAAATTCGGGGAAAGATGAGATTCCTGTTTCTCGAACTAAAGTGAAGATGATAAGAGAACGACTCCAAGAAAAACCTTTGTAATGAATTGAATAGAGTTAATTCTGAATGATAAATTTTGAATGAGTCGAAAACCTTGTATTTACTAAGCTTTGAAATTCTTCATACAATTCTATTTAGATTAATAAATATAATTTCGAATAGAGTGTTCACTAAATTATGGAAATCATTCATTTTTAATTATTCACTATTTGTTGATTTTTTGCCCCAAAATCCGACACTTTAGCCCATCTGTTCTACATTTTGCCCCACTTTTACCCCTCTACCCACTAAAATTTGCATGAAGTGGGAATCTGCGTCATATTTGCTTTTGTAATCAAAACATATCATTTGTTTTATTTTTTACTTAAAAACAAAAAATCATGATACGCAACAAAAGCATTTTTTCAATCTTCATTATTATCGTATTTCTATTCGCAAAGAATTTAAATTTATCCGAAATCATTCCTAATGAATATTATCCCAAGATGACGATTTTAGCATTATTACCCGCTTTTATCGGAATCCTATCCCTATTCTTTTTTCATTCTCCAAAAAATATTCTCTCCTCTATGGGCATCCAAAAGGGATTTTTCAAAGGACTTGGTTTGGCCTTTTTCTTCACTTTACCGATGTTGATAGGGTATGCCTCAATTGGCGAAATCAACGAAGAATTTTCTTTTCGAAAAATATATTACATGGTTCTTTTAGCACCTCTAGCAGAAGAACTTTTTTATCGAGGATTTCTTTTTGGGCAGTTGTATCGATTTGGAGGATGGGGATTTATACCTGCTGGATTGTTGAGCGCATTGATTTTTGGGAGCATGCATTTATATCAAGCACAGGATTTAGGAAGTGCGATTGCAGTATTTGCAATGACAGGTATGGGAGGGATGTGGTTTGCATGGTTGTATATCGAGTGGGGGCGAAATCTTTGGTTGAGTATCTTTTTGCACCTATTTATGAATTGTTATTGGGGAATGTTTGGAATCGCAGATAATGCTGCGGGCGGTTTTTATGCTAATTTATTTAGAGCAGTTACCATCATGTTGACGATTGTTGCAACAATACATTTACATAAAAGGCAAGGAAGTAAAACGATTACTAAAAATGAACTTTGGAAAAATAATAAGACGGAATATTTTAAGGTCAATTCAACTCCTAAAGTTTCTTTTGCTAAGGCTTAACAACTTTCTACGAAGCTGAAGCTTCGTAGGACGATCAGTTACAAAATATATTAAAATGAAAAAACTAAAACATATTCTCATTTATTTTTTACTGGGTTATGCTGCTATGTACGCTACTATTTGGCAACATGAACTAGGGCATGCGATGGTTTATCACCACTTTGATTGTAAGGAAAATGTATTTGACGTAACCGTTCCTTTTCATTTTGGTAATGCGAACCCTTATCCGATTGATTGGGAGAAAGCTCAAAGTTTAAATTTAAAACAAGACTTTTACGTCAGCATTGCAGGAGTTGTTGTAAATATTTTCTTTGGATTGTTGAGTTGGTTGGCCTTATTTGGTTTTAGGAAAAAAATGGTTTCTCATTGGTTGAAATTTTTTATTACAGCGTTTGCTATTGCTCATTTTGCGGAGGCATGTAGTTACTTGACAGTAAGCAATGTATACGCGGTGAGTGATATGATTGGAGTCCGAGCTTATGATTCGGCGGTTCAAATTCCTTTATTTATTGTAGGATTAATACTCGTTTACATTTTGATTTTTTTGATAAAAAATGCGCCTACAGAGTGGCGAAGAGGATTGACTACCTATACTGTGATTTCGATTTTGATGATGGGCGGGCTTCGGTTATTTTTCACCTTATATGCTTAAAATATTAATTATGAAAAATATTATTTTAATTATCATTTGCACATTTTATTCTATTTTAATTTTTTCCCAACAAGACAATTACGTGGCAGGCAAAATATTCTCCAGCAATGAAAAACCATTGGATTATGTCAATGTGGGAGTTATTGGAACTACCCTCGGGACAGTTTCTGATGCCCATGGGAAATTTGAACTCTACTTTAAAGAGAACGTAAAACCTAATGATACCGTACGTTTTTCGAGTATCGGATATACCAATCAAGAATTTACTGTTGCAGAATTAAAATTAAAAAAAGATTTAAAAATCAAAATGGAAACAAGATCGACACAGTTGCAAGAGATCGTTGTCCTCCCTGATTTTTTAAAAACGAAAACAAAAGGTAGCAAACGAACAAAAACCAAAATGAATGTTTTTTACTCCATCAGCAACAAACCAAATCAAAACCTCGGTGCAGAGATAGGTCGAAAATTTAAAATAAAAAAGACAACACAATTAAAAAAACTCCGATTTTTTATTGCAAAAAATAATTTCGATACGGTTCGTTTTCGAATCAATGTTTATCATTTAAAAAAGAGAAAACCAGGTGGAAATATTTTAAGTCAAAATATCGTCCATGAAGTGGTTGGGAAAAAAACGGGCTGGATAGAAGTGGATTTGACTCCTTATCAAATCATTTCTAAAAAATCAGTCGTGGTAGGTGTGGAATGGATTGGTCACTCTAAGAAAGGTAAGTATTTGACATTGCCTATTGCGATGTTTGCCAAGGGGCCACACTTTTATAAATATGGTAGTCAGAGTAAATGGAAAAGATTTGGGACGATGAGTTCGGCGATGGAATTGGAGATGGGATATTGAACTGATTAGATGATTGTGATTTTTGGCCGCAGACTTACGCGGATTTTTTTATGACTTTACATAGTACGTGTTTTATTTTTTTTGAAAAAAATGGGAGTAATAGTATGTTTTGAAAAAAGAAAATAAAAGCTAAAACATGTACTACGAAAAGTCATAAAAAAGTCCGCGTAAGTCTGTGGCCAAATAGGGCAAACGCATCAAAATTATTTTTTTTGAAATTATACCGAATAATCACATTGGAATAATAGATTGAACGCAGAGACGGGGAGACGCAGAGATTTTTTCATAGAAAAAATTAAAAAAACTCTGCGTCTCCCCGTCTCTGCGTTCAATAATTGAGTTTTTTTGGGGGGGGGGATTTTGATGCGTTTGCCCTAGCGGCCAAAAATCAAATCCCATAATCTAATTTTTTTCCCTACATTTGCGGAAAATAAGTAATGTATCAAAATAGAAGATATTTTCCATTTTGATTATTAATACACTACCTAAATTTTCTACTTATGGAAACTGCCACTTTAGCCAATATTCATTGGTATGATGAGCGTTTTGAATATGATTGTCAAGCTCGTAATCCTCAAGTCGAGCAAGCCTGCTTCCACCATTTCTTTGGAAGAAAATCCATGACGATTGTAGATTTAGGATCAGGAACAGGTTCTAATTGTTTGTATTTTTTCGAAAAATTTCCTCAGGAGCAGAAATGGATTTTTATAGAAACTCATGAAAATGTGTCGAAGTACGCATTGAAGAGACTCAGTAAAGCCGCTACCGAAAAAGGTTATAAAGCTGAATTAAAAGAAACCACTTTATCCTTAACAAAGGATGAACGAAATATTTCTATTGAGTATATCACAGGTTCATTTTTGGATTTAGTAGACTTAGTTAATTTGGATGAAGTGGACTTGGTGATGGCAAGTGCAGTTTTTGATTTGATTTCATTTCCACAATTTGTCAAGTTCGGAAGTGTATTGTTAGAAAAAAAATTACCATTGTTGACGACATTGAATTATGCGGAAATGAATTTCGATTCTGAAGAACCTATGGATGTCTTTTGTATTGAGAAGTATGAAAATTTTATGAATCGACCACAAGAATTTGGGAAGGCAATGGGCAAAAAATGCCCACGTATTTTAGTTGATTTTTTCCAAAAACAAGAAGCGGAAGTCGTGGTAGGATCAAGTATTTGGCGATTGGAAGGTGAGCCTGCTAAACCTATGAATTTTCATTTATTAAACTTTATGGAAGCTGCCGCTATTCAAGTTGTTGAAGATGAGGAGGAGCAAGTGCTTTTTGAAAAATGGGTCAATGGAAAACGAAAATTGACGAATGAGGGTAAGTTAAATACTTATGTTCAATATTACGATTTGTTTGTTTCTAATAAATAATTTGAGAATTAGATCCTAGGACTTAATTTCGCAGAAATCCATATTTGTATTGAAGAGGTTTGCCAATCTGACCTATTCAAAAAAGAAGAGGCAGCTTGAATAAAATCAGGCTGCCTCTTTTAGATTAGGAAATTTCTAACCTAAATATATTTCAAATTCTCGTATTAAAATTTCTACGAAATCTTCTTTTAGTTTTAGATCGACTGGTACAGCACCCTCGAATGTTAGGTAAGTATATAGTAGAAAAAATAATACTGCTAACATGACAAGGATTTGTAGTAATCTAGAAAATTTGGTTACGATCTCTTTCATCAACTCTACCACTAAATCTAATAACCAAAAAATGGAAACTATGAGAAGCACGAATAATAAAAATCTCATGATCTGTTTTGATTTAAAGTGGAAAAAAAGGATAACTTTTTCAATTATATCAATCGTAAATTCAATTTTTTCGAAAGCAGAACTTCCGAATTGGAGTAATCTTTTTTACTCCTCTTAGGTGTAGTTAGGTGTTTCGGTACTGTGGAATGATGCGGTTCTGATTATGTTGTTGCTAGCATCCCCAACAACTTGCTAATTATTGAAAAAGTTCATTAATGTGCAGAAAATCAATGATTTAAAGATTAAATATTTTTTTACTATTTAGATTTTGCTTGGAAGAAATATTTTATGAGATGTCAATTTTAAAATATGATTTGGGAGAGAGTGCTTTTCAAGTATTAAAAATCCTCAATCTGTTATTTTTTCAAAATATTATAAATCTTTTTCATTTAAAAAATTGAAATGCTGAGAAGTGAATATGTTTAAATACCAAGTTATCGCTAACTCTATTCTTTGCCCCCCAATTGACATAAACCTTTGCCTTTCAAAACATTATAAATTTTATCTTTGTGCAGCAAAGTAAATACTTATGTATTTGCATTTTTTCAAAATCAAATTAAGTCAATGAGATTTAAAATTTTTACACGATCAGTTTTATTGAGTATGTTGTTTTTGTTTGCCCTTCAAGCAACAGGTCAAAAAGGAACGATACGGGGGAATATCTTTGATGAAGATACTGGTGAACCTATCATTTCAGGTACCGTACTTATTGAAGGTACAGAGAATGGAACGACCACAGACGTTGATGGTTTTTTTGCTTTAGGGGATGTTCCAGTTGGGGATTATAATTTGGTCGTCACTTATATTGGATATGATCGCTTAAGTGTACCTATAACCATAAAAGATGGTAAGATTAGTTACAAAAGATTGACCATAAAAGAAGGTGGAGTTACCTTAAATGAAATTAGTATTTCGGGAGAACGAGAAGAAGCAAGAACAGAGGTAAAAGTATCGGCAGTAAGAATTTCTACTAAACAAATTAAAGCATTGCCATCCACAGGTGGAGAGCCTGATATTGCTCAATATCTTTCAGTTATTCCTGGGGTGATTTTCTCGGGTGACCAAGGAGGGCAATTGTATATTCGAGGAGGTTCGCCTGTTCAAAATAAAATTCTTTTAGATGGATTGACAATTTATAAACCTTTCCACTCCATAGGATTTTTCTCTGTTTTTGAAACGGAAGCGATTCGAAGTGTCGATGTTTATACAGGAGGATTTAATGCAGAGTATGGCGGTCGGATTTCGGCTATTGTAGATATCAAAACAAGAGAAGGAAATAAAAAACGATTAGGAGGTTCTGTTTCTGCAAGTCCATTTATGGGAAAAGTATTATTGGAAGGTCCATTGAAAAAATTGAATGAAAAGAATGGAAGTAGTACTTCATTTTTGTTGACCGCAAAACATTCTTACTTGAATGAAACTTCTCCACTTTTATATGATTATGCTATTCCTGATTCATCTGAATCATTGCCATTTAACTTTACAGATATTTATGGAAAAATGTCATTTGTCTTTGGAGGAGGAAGTAAATTAAATCTTTTTGGATTCGGTTTTAATGATCGAGTGGTATATGATAATTTGGCTACATTGAATTGGACTACAAATGGGGGAGGAGCTAATTTTAAATTAGTACCACCAAATTCTAATTTAATTATTGATGGGATTCTTGGAGGGTCAAGGTATGATATCACACTCGATGAAGAAATCGACAAACCTCGAAGAAGTAGTATTACAAGTTATACTGCTGCATTTAATTTTACCTATTTTGGAAAAAATAATGAAATTAAATATGGATTTAATTTTACAGGATTAGATACTGATTTCGAATTCACCAACCTCTTTGGGCAGACTTTCTTACAAGAGAGTTTTGTTGCAGAAGCAGCATTGTATGCTAAATACAAACATATTTTTGGGAATTTAATTATTGAGCCGAGTGTAAGATTCATGTATTATATTACTGAACCCAATGACGCAGAGATAGAACCAAGGTTGGGGTTAAAATATAATGCTTCTGATAATTTTAGAATTAAATTGGCAGGAGGAATGTATTCTCAAAACTTGTTGACCTCTGTAAATGAAAGAGATATTGTAAACTTATTTGTAGGATTTTTATCGGGGCCAGATGAAAGATTTAACAAACCTAACTCCGAAGAACAAGTAGACCATCGATTGCAAAAAGCAATACATGCAGTAGGTGGGGTTGAAATTGATTTAACAAGAAAAGTCCAATTGAATATCGAAGCATATTATAAAGATTTTACTCAACTCATCAATATCAATCGTAATAAATTAGAATTAACGGATCCTGATTATGTTACTGAAACGGGAGAGGCATATGGAATAGACTTATCTGCAACATACAATTCACGTAATTTATATCTCTACGGAACTTACTCATTAGGTTATGTACGAAGAGATGATGGAGAACAAATTTATCCTACTATTTTTGATCGACGTCATAATGTAAATATGGTTGCGACCTATGGTTTTGGAAAAGATAGTCAATGGGAAGCAGGAGTTCGATGGAATATGGGATCAGGTTTTCCATTTACCCAAACTCAAGGTTTCTATGAATGGGAATTTTTTAGGGATGGTGTGAGTACTGAATTTTTGACTAATAATCCAGAATTAGGAATTATCTATTCTGATACTCGAAATGGAGGAAGACTTCCATATTTTCATAGATTAGATCTTTCATTAAAGCACACTTACGAGTTTTCGAAATATACTAAACTAGAAACAACGCTAAGTGTTACCAATGCATACAATCGAAAAAACATCTTTTTTGTAGATAGAATTACAGCTAATCGAGTAGATCAATTACCTATTTTACCAAGTTTAGCTTTGAATTTTAAGTTTTAATTTAGAAATTTAAGCACAGAAGATGTGAATGCTGTTCTACATTGGACGTCCAACGACCAATGTAGAACAACATACTTCCCCTTTTAATCTAACAAAAAGCTTAAGCTTTTTGCTTTAAAACTGTAGCTTATGAAAAATAAATTTCTACTTTTTTTAGCCATATTTTTTTTTCAAAACTTTATAGTTTCAGCTCAATTTGAGAAATTTGGGTTTTTCAATACTCCTTCCTCTGAAATCTTATCTAATACCACTCCTTCTTTTTCTCCTTCATTTATTGGAATACCAACACCTCCTCCTGGCCCTGTAAGAACTATGGCAGAGTGGGAAGAATTAGAAGCTATTATTATTACATGGGCACCTCAAGGGAATTCTGGAATAACTACTATTTTAAAAGAAATCGTTCGACATGCAAAAGAAGAGGTTGAAGTAGTTATTTTCTGTTCAAGTATTGCGGTTGTTACAAATCAATTAGGAGCTTCAGGAATTAATACAGATAATATTACTTTTATTTCCGATGATTTTGATACTATTTGGGTACGTGATTATGGACCTAATACTGTTTATTTAAATGATGTAGAGGAAAGACTTTTTGTAGATTGGATATATAATCGACCTCGACCTGATGATGATGTGGTTGTTCCTAATGCAGCAGCTGCGACCTTAAATATAGCTATTCATGAAACGACGGCTCAACCAACTGACTTGGTCCATACTGGGGGCAATTTTATGTCAGATGGAATGGGAACAGGATTTTCTTCAAATTTGGTTTTAGCAGAAAATAGTCATCCCCAAGCAGAAGTAGAATCCATCATGAATAATTTTATGGGGATTGATCGCTATGTGTTGATGGATGAATTAGAATATGATTATATCAGCCATATTGATATGCATATGAAATTGTTAGATGAAGAAACATTATTGGTAGGACAATATCCTGATGGTGTTGCTGATGGGCCACAGATAGAAGCGAATCTTCAATATATTTTAGATAATTATACAACTCCTTTTGGGAATCAATATGATGTGATTCGTATTCCAATGCCACCTGATTTTAATGGAAATTATCCAGATGCTGTACTTGATCCAGGTGATTACAGAACTTATACGAATTCTTTGATTGTCAATAAAACGATCCTTGTTCCTACTTATGAAGAAAAGTATGATACTACTGCTTTGAGAATTTGGGAAGAGATTATGCCTGGTTATAAAATACAAGGGATTAATAGTAATGCGATAATTGGATTGCTTGGAGCGATTCATTGTATCACTAAAGAAGTAGGTGCTAGTGACCCACTTTTGATTAATCATGCTAAGGTGAGAACAGGTTGTATGGAAGAATCTAAAAATGTAGAAGCGATTATTAAACATGCTTCTGGGATTAACTCCGCAACTGTATTCTATTCTACAGATACACTCTTAGGTTATAATTCCATCTCTATGGTTAATACTACAGGAGATAACTGGATGGCGACTATTCCAGCAACTGAAGTGGAGACGGAATTATTTTATTATATAGATGCTACCGCCAATAGTGGAAAAAATATAGTGCGTCCTTTAACAGCACCTGAAGGATATTGGCATTATGATGTAGTGGATTGTTTGGGGAGTTCGGTAGATGATTTTAGTGTAGAAGTTGATTTTGGAAAAATTTACCCAAACCCTGCCAATGCCATTACGGTAATTCCTATTCAGACGGCTAAGAAAATAGAAGCAGAAATAATTGTGACTGATGTTTTGGGAAGAACGGTAGCTGATGTTTTTTCTGGAAATATTCCTTCGGGAGAAAATCATTATTTCTTCCATGCCAATGAATATCCTTCGGGAACTTATTTCATAAATTTAAAAACGGCATCGCAGACCTTTGTTCAAAAATTAATTATTCAATAATACTTTCTATTAGGTTGAATTAACATGAATCATGCAACTCAATATTTCAACGGAATTCGACAATCATAAAAATCATAAGTATCATAATTAATTAGCGTTAAAATCCTTTTTGATTATGATTTTTGTGATTGTCCTTAATTCGTGTTTTCCATATCTCGTATTTCAACCATTTTAATAATTTAGCCATTTAACCATAGGTTCAGACATGAAATTGATATGTATTATCAATTCTTTAAAAACCCATTTTTTAGAGACAATATTTAATTTTCCCCATTACTAGAAACTTATTTAGAAGAGGATCGTAAAAGTCCCATATATCTTTTGTTTATAGTATAACCTGTTGGTTATCAGTATGATAAAAGTGAAACACCGCCCATTACAAATAAATAATTTTAAAAATTAATTCATGAAAAATTTAATTTCTCTATCCCCAAAATTATTTACACTTCTTTTTGTTTTTTCTATTTCAACTACTCTTTCTGCTGATTGTATTTACCATGCTGAGCTAGAAGCATCTTTAAAAGAAGATGGCAATTACCTTACATGGTCAACAGCTAGTGAAGAAAATACTCAATATTTTATAATAGAAAGATCTAAAAATGGAATCGACTTTGAAACTGTAGGAAAAGTAAAAGGTGCAGGTAGTTCATCTAAAATTAAAGAATACAGTTATTCTGATTCTAAAAAAACTAAGAACTATTCGCGATCTTTTTATCGGTTGGTTCAGGTTGATTTAGATGGTGCAACTGCTTTTTCTCAAGTGGCAATTGTAACTCGTAATCAAGAGGATAAATTATTTAATTTAACTTCTATTAATTCTAATATTGTAGATCGTTATTTTAATCTGAATATGACATCTTCAATAAAAAATACTTTGAGTTATAATGTGCAAACCCAAATGGGAGATGTTTTATTGAAAGGTACTTTTGAAGTAACAGCAGGAGATAATGCTATTGCTATAGATTTGAATGATTTGGAAGTAGGTAGGTATCAAATGGCTTTAAAAGTAAAAAATGAAATAAGCGTAATTCAAGTAAAGAAAGTAAACTCATCTGAATTACCTTCCATAAATTTAGCTACGAAAAATAAAAAGACTAGAAATTAAATCCGTTCTCCCTATAATTAAGTAGTCGGACATAAGTAATCGTGTATTTTGACTGAGGCTATTTTTTGTCTAGTCGAGGCACAAAAAATAGCCTCAGTCAAAATACACGATTACTTATGTCCGACTACTTAAATGTAATGATAACCGGTAATTATTTTTGATTTCAAGTAGTTATATATTTTTGGTTTAAATGATCTAAGGGAATCTTACTTAATTGTAGGATTCCTTTTTTTATTCTAAACCTAATTCTTTTCTATAATGCAGATCTTCATTTCCATTTTTTGACCAATAATCCAAGAGGATTGATTTTTTACGTGTGCCTTTTGTTATCAAAGTTTTAGCATTGTTTCCAAAACCACTTTTAAAGGATTCTTCCCACGAGATAATTTGATAGGGAAATGCTTTTTCAAAAACGATGGTTAGACTTCGATCAAGGTTTTTATATTTTAATTGGTAGTGAATTTTATCTCCATTTTCATTTAATTCAGCAGTTGCTTTTTCATTTCGAAATGGAATATGACGAAGCCTTGCATAAGTTGTACTAGGAATAATGTCAAATTCTCCTTGAGGCAATTGTTTAGGATCAATTCTTATTATCGACCATAATTCATCTTCTAAAACAGTTTTTTCTAACTTACTTTTTCTATCTCCTTCTGTTTCAAAGTAGGAAAAAAGTTGGGTGTCATAATTGTTTTTTCCCAAATTCAATTGCATAAAAGTATGACCACACCATTCTTGAGAAGAACTAGTTACTTTTAAAGTATGAGGGTCTTTTTTCAAATCCACAGGAGTGAATGATGATTGCATAATGGAATAAGGATAAACTCCTGTATTGAATTTACGGGTCATATTTAATTTTAAAATAGGCACAGCATCCTTTGGATTGGAGGATGGATTATCGAGTTTGACTTGCTTTTTTTTGGAAAAATCTTCAGTTACAAAAACAAAAACTGCACTTCCTTGATGAACTTCTCCATAGCGAGCTTGCTCCAAATCATAACTTGTAATTTCGGCTTTTCCCTGATACCAATATTTATTAAAATCATTTGAGTTGTTTTTTGCCAAAACTGCAAATTGATTTTTTGCGGAATTTGAAACCGGACTTTCATTTTCACAATTGAAGAGAGAGAAGACAAGAAGAAGGGGGAGTATTATTTTCAATGATTTCATAATTATTATTTTTTATCAAAACAAGAAAAGTAAAATAAGGTTTGTACCAAATAAAAAAAGGTGGTAGCATTTGTCGCCACCACCTCTTTTATTACTTATGTCCGATTACTTAACGAATCAAGGTTACATCATTTTTACCTTTATCACTAACATTCGTTCCTGTATTAGAATCTAAAGTTTGTACCGTTCCATTCGGTAATCTTATTTGAATCAAATATACATACACATCTGAAGGAGCAGGATCACCGTCATGAGTACCATCCCAACCTTGGTCTGGAGTTTCATTATCATAAACGATATTTCCCCATCTATTCCATACTGTAAAACGAATTACTTCAGCAGGACCTAGGTTGGAGTTCGCATCTTGATTTTCATAAGTAACGTTAAAGAAATCATTAACACCATCACCGTCAGGAGTGAACACATTAGGCATTTGATAGTTTGGAATAGTACCCGTTACACCAATATTAGCCATTCCAAGGCATCCTGTTGCATTCGTAACATCTACACTAATATTATTAACTCCTTCTTCAAGGATAGTAATTACAATTGGGTTTGTTGTTCCTATAACTGCACCATTGTAGGTCCATTCAAAAGTTTCAGTACCATCTGGATTTAATAATTCAGCAGTAAATTCAACCTCAGTTCCAATAGGAACATCTCCCATAGGGTCAGTAGTAATTTGAACTATTGGTGTAGGTGTTACAGTTACCGTTGTTACGACTGGAGGTGCAGGACAATCTGCTATAGTTGCATTTACAGTAAAGGCAGTAGTTGTATTTGGAGCAAGTACTGCCGTATTGGTATCAGAAGGACCAACAATGCCTTCGCTTGGAGTCCAAGAGAAATTTCCATCTCCAGAAATCTCCATATTAGTCACCTCTTCACCTGCACAAATCGTGGTATCTATCCATAATAATTCCAGCATCGGATCGACTATTACATCTAATGGCAATATTAATGTATCAGCGCAAGCATTATTAGTAGTAATTCGAGTATAGGTCGTAGGTTGATCCATAACCAATACCAAATTCAGATTTTCTAAATCAGACTGAATAGAAGTTGCCTGATCCCATTGATGCATAATGGATGGGAAATTTGAAGGTTCATAAGTAGGTGAAACTATAGAAACAATATCTCCTTCACAGTAAGACTCTTTAAATGGAATAGGCTCAGCACTAAGGTCAGGTAAAGAATCTACTCTCACAAAAATCGAATCAAATACAATACATGCTCCTACTTCCAATCGAGTATAATAAGTAGTACTGATTGTAGGCGTAACCGTAAGTGAAGTATCTGTTACTGGATTTAGTGTGGCATCAATTGGATTAGAAATCCAATTAAATCCAACACCAGCAGTAGTTGTATTTGCAGATAAATCAACAGATTCACCCAGGCAAATGAAAACAGTATCCGGATTATTGATATCCGCATTAGCAGGAATACCTGTTACTGTAAGACTCGCACTTTGAGAACAATAAGCATTTTCACTAGTAGCTGTAACCGTATAAGTAACTGTTCCTCCAGTTGCTTCGATCGTAGGATTAGGTAAAGTATTGTCATCCATATTTTGATTAGGTAACCACTCGTAAGTTGTAGTTGTTCCTAAGATAGGAGCAGCTGCTTGGATCGTATAACTTTCACATAAAGTAGTATCCATTGTTGTCAATTCAGGAAAATCAAATGGATCAACATTAACGGTATACATAGCAGTATCTGCACAACCTTCTAGTTCCACTACTGCACTATAGGTCGTAGTAACTGAAGGATTATCAGCTATGATTGGGGCATTAGGATTTGGAAGATTATCATTTGGTGTCCAGAGTAAACCTTGTCCATTGACATTGTCAACTGCTTCCAAAGAGACAAATGCTCCTTCACAAATATCTGTAATCGTTATCGGGTTAATAGTAATTTCGGGATTTATTATAGTAAGAAATATCGAGTCCTCGGCGGTACAAGGTCCTACAGTTCCTATTACATTTACCCATTGATTCACAGTAGGTTCAGCATATGGAGTAGGAGAGGAAGGGTCACTATTAGGGAATACACTTACTGGTGTCCAAAAATAAGAACCTGCTCCGCCTACCTCTAAGGTGATACCTGATTCGAAACATACATATGCCGAATCTATGGTTGTAGTTAAAATATCAATTACTGGTTCATCTTCAATAGTAATTGTATCATTGAAGTAAGTAATTTCTCCACATCCAAAATCATTCGTTAATCGAATACTAATTGTCTCTGTTCCTTCTACTAAAAGATCAGTAAGAGGGATAATTGGAAAACTAACAGAAGTTTCTCCAGGAGGAATAATGATAATACTATCTGGAGGAAGATTTAAAATATAATCAGCACCAATGGTTGCAGTACCACCAATTTGAACTAAAAATGAGGTAGTGTCATCTTGCGCTTCATTGATAAAGAAAACGATTTCTTCATCTGTTCCTGAACATCCCTCTATCAAGTAATCAATACCTGATACAGTAGATAAAGATGATTTAGGACGACCTCCATTGATTTCAGAAATAAATACTCCAGAATCTAAGATACCATCGACCCGATCTGCAACTGCTAATTTCAAATGATAAGTATTACAAGGAATGACATCAGAACGAGCAGTTAAACTTTTTTTCACACCTAAATAATCAGAAGTTAATCCATCATAATTAATACTTTGTCCATCAGCATTATTTCGATAATATTCCCAATTGACGGCATAGTTAACAGAGTTAACTTCTACAAGTGTATTAGTACCTGGAAGAGTCGCCATATTAAATTGGTCATTTAAAACAGGATCTCCAACAATACCTGGACCGGAAATCAAAAACGCAAAAATATCATTGAATCCAGCTCCATTTAGATCAACAAACTCAGGATATTCTTCAGAACCAAAAACATATTCAAATGAAAGTTCATCTCCCGCTGCAAAAACATCTAATTCGATAATACATGCATCATTTGATAATGTCCCATTTCCATAATAGATAGAAATCGAATCTAATTCAGCATCACCAGGAGTATTCATACCTGTACTTGCTCCTAGAAATCCATTTGGTCCAACTGCATCAGCTGCTAGTCCAGATGATAAAATCAATCCTTGACTTAACCCTAAATCAGTTCCATCTGCTTCAAAAGTTCCTATAGAACCATTAGCACAAATAATAGTATCAATAGTTACCACCGTTTCAGGAGAAGCGACGATTTCTGCTATGCCATCAGCATCAACATCTAAGTCAACTTGTAGCTGACTTAGTGGTTCACAGGCTTGAGTCGAACATTGCCAATTACTAGCAAATCCTTCAAATTCTGATGTACCATCTGAAATAAACTCTACTGTAAGGCATCCACTCGAAGCTTGAGCTACATAACATACTCCTCCAAAACTCTCACCATCATCAAACTGACTACCTGTTATAACTCCAATGGGCGGGGTTGATGTTCCATCTCCATCATAAATATTGATGACATCAGTACCTAATTCTACATTGAAATATTCTAAAGTATAGGTGATACAAGTATTACTAGGGGCAGGAGGGCAAATGGTATAAACAAAATTTTCGCCACTACTATAATCCTCATCTGGACCACCTGTATCATATAATTCTCCTGAGCAAGAAGTTGATCCACCTTCATCAATGGTATTTACTTCTCTTAACGAATCAACACAGACATAGAATTCTCCAGCATTTGAAGCTCCTGTTGCTGAAAAATCGTCAACTCTTAAGAAATATGTGATACCAGGGGTTAGCCCTTCAAGGTCTAACTCTAAAGTAGATTCTCCAATTTCCGATTGTATACAGAGAAGTTCATCTAATTCATTTTCAAAACAGGCTCCACGATAAACAGCAAGTTGTGGTTGAACTATTTGATTACCATTGGCATCATCGCCAGTAATTTCAACAGTAAAATCTACAATACTTCCATTACTAGGTACCGTAAATTGGAACCAAACATCATTAATAACATTATCCCAACAACTTGGAATATTAAAAGCTATAGGTGGATTAAAGATTTGTGAAGCAGTTGCATTTACATTGGTATAAATGGTCGTAGAATCACAAACAGGAGCTATTCCTAAATCTATAATCCCCGAACAGTCATCGTTGACTGGAACTTGGGCAAATAATGTAAGATTTAGGATAGTAAGGCAAAAAAGTAAAAATCTTTTCATCATATTGGTTGGTCTTGGTAAACGAAGTCTTTCAAATTGTTTTTAGAAAATAAAAATTAATTCTCAAATAAAAGAATTGACCAAAAATAGGTACTTTTTATTCGAATTCTGTTATTTTTTTCATTTAAATCTTGTAAAATACACTGCAGTTAAGAATTATTAATAGGGAAAACAAGGTAATTAAATTGAGTTTTTATAAAAAGAAAAAAACCTACATCAATTTTTATTAATTAATGTAGGTTTTTTGTAAAAATGACTCTTGATAACTCATTTATTTTGCGGAAAATAAATATTTTCAATTCTATTTTTAGGAAAAATATTGAGATAGTGAGTATAAAGAATGATTTGAAATCCCAATACTCAATACCCATAATCCCAAATCAGATTATCCAAAACTTGAATTAATTATCTAATCAAAGTTACATCTCCCTTTGCCACTTCAACAGTCCCATTAGGATAAAGTACTTCTAAAAAATAAGTATACACATCTGAAGGAGCAGCCTTATCATCCTGTTTTCCATCCCAACCCGAATCGGGGTTTTCATTATCGTACACTTTATTTCCCCAACGATTATAAATGCTAAAATTGGTTACTTCTACAACGCCTCTTTCGACTACATCGTTAGTTCCTTCTGCAACAAACATTACATCAAATAAATCATTGACACCATCACCATCTGGAGTAAATACATTTGGCATTGTAATGACAGGTTTTACACCAGTTACTCCAAAATTTAACCTACAATCGCATCCATTACTGTTAGTTACGACAGCCGTGAATGTATTGTTACTTTCATTAATCGCTACCATTACAGAATCTCCTTGTCCTACAGGATTTCCTCCGTTGACGGTCCATTCAATAGTTACTGGGCTTGTTGAATTATAAGTTGCTGTAAGTTGTACAGATTCTCCAATGCTAACAGTCTCACTCGGTGAAACTGTAATTTCTCCACATGAAGGAGCCTCAGAAATTGCAAGGTTAAAAGATTCACTATCTGGGCAACCATCGATTTCACCAGTAACGGTAACTACATTATCGGCTAAGGCAGCCATAATTGTATTTGAACAATCTGGGCAACTAAAATTATTACCAGGAGAGCTCCATTGATAAGAATCTGCGCCAGTTGCCTCTAATTCAATTTCTTCATTAAAGCAAAGGTTGATATCAGAGGTATTTATTTCGATATCAATATCAACTACATCAAGGGTGAAACTTTCCGTATTGGAGCAAGCACCATTGATAATGGTTCGTGTATAAGTTTGGTCAGCCATTGCAGTAAGAGCAAGGTTGTAATTATCGGCATCACTTACTAGGGAGGCATCATTTGGCATCCACATAAATTCCATGTCTGGGAAAAACGAAATATCTAATGAAGGAGATATCAATGAAATAAATTCTCCTTCGCAATAAGTATCTTTTTGTGGAATGGCACTAATCGAAGTATCATCAGGAATGGAGTCTACTTTGACAGTAACGACCTCTTGAAGAGTACAACCTCCTACAACTAATTGTGCAATATAATCTGTAGTGAATATAGGAGATGCTGTAACTGTTGGCGCTGTTCCGCTCGTTAAAGAACTATCAGGTGACCAAGTCAATCCAACTCCATTAGTAGAAGTGATTGCAGTAAGATCAACGGTTTCTCCTAAGCAAAGTTCGTAATAATTTCCACCTTGAATTTCAAGATTAGCAGGAATTACTTCAATATTTACACTTGCCATTTGAGAACAAAATCCATTAGCACTAGTAGCAGTCAAAGTATAATTGGTAGTAGAAGTAGGAGTGGCTACCGTATTAGAGATGTTTGGATCACTCAATTCTGTTACTGGCGACCAAGCGTAATTAGTTGTCGAACCAGGTTCTTCAGAAGCAAGTGTAACACTCGATCCTAGACATATGATCGTATCCATTGTTGTTAAAGCTGGAAAATCAAAAGGGTCAACATTAATTGTAATTTGATCGGAAACAGAACACCCTGCAATGGAAACAGTTGCGGTATAAGTGGTAGTTATATCTGGAGTGATGGTTGGAGTAGATGATGTTAAATCATCGATACCTGTTACCGGCATCCAAGTCAGGCCAGCGTTATTTACATTATCATTGATATTTATCGAAACACTCGATCCTTCACAAATATCGACAGGACTAGTAGCAACAAGATCAATCATTGGGTCAATAATTTCTACAAAAACTTGATCTGTTAAATTACAAACTCCAAGTGTTCCATTAACTGTAAAAAGTTGGCTATTGGTAAGTGTAGCAGTTGGATTAGAAATATTAGGATTATCCAAATCTCCTGCTGGAGACCAACTGTAACTCGTTGCTCCTGCTGCACTTAATTGAATACTTGAACCAGCGCAAACAAAAACAGTATCTGCACCATTGGTTGCTTGAAAATTAGGTGCATCCTCAATCTCAATAATTATTGTTGCAAAATCAGATGATCCACAACCATAATCATAAATAAAATTGATCTCAATGGTTTCCATACCTTCCATTATTCCATCATTTATGACAGAGATAGGGAAACTCAAATTGGTTTGACCCGCTGGAAAGGTAATTGAATTAGGGAGTGTCAAAGTGTAGTCTGCTCCTAAAGTGGCAGTACCTTGAATTTGAACATTTAAAGTTAAATCCTGTCCAAGTGGGTTTGTTAAATTTAAATCCAACTGATCGGAATTTGTACATCCTTCGATAAGTTGGTCAAAAGTAATCCCGCCTACCAAGCTAGTATTTATTGCACCTAGATTTAATCCATTTAGGAAAATTCCAGAATCACCTCCACCAAAACCAACATCATTATCAGCTATGGCTATTTTTAAATGGTAGGTGCTACATTGTTGAACTGTAGCAGATGCCGTTAATGTTTTTTTACCAGCATCAAAAACGTCTGTAGTTAAACCATCATAACGTGGACCTATTTCAGTCTCACCATTCATTCTAAAATATTCAAAATTAGTCTGATCATTTACGTTAAAATAGTTAACAGGTGTTGCTGTACCGGGAAGAACAGAAATTAATTCTTGATTATTGAAAGCTGGATCGCCAACAATGCCTGCTCCAGAAATCCAGATTCCCATGACATCTCTGTCAGCGTTATTTACATTTCCCATATATTCATCTGACCCAAAAATATATTCTAAAGAAATTTCATCAGCTGCAGCAATCACATCCATTTCAAGAATACAAGCATCCTCAAGATTAGGTTGGCTTCCAGAAATGATGTTAGATAAAGTAACAAGATCAGTATCTGTATTATTATTGTTATTTACGGTAGGATCTCCATCTGTATCGTTAGGTTGAAGTGCATAATCAGCACTACCTGTCGTCAAAACTAATCCATCACCCATTCCTAAAAGTGAACCATCATAACCATCAAATGCTGCATGTGCATTATCAGCACATGTGACTGTAATGTTAGAAACTACACTTGAAGAAACTCCTAGTTTTTCCAAAATCATAGCTTCTGTAGGAGTATTGTTAAGATTTGGAGCAGCGAAGTTGGGACAATTCCCAGCAGTACTTTCCCATGATATTTGAAATCCTTCATCTGTAACTCCACCATCTGCTACCCAATCAATGGTGACACAACCACTACTCGCAAATACGGAATAACAACTGCCTCCTCCTTCGATGGTAGGTTCTCCAATAATAGGTGCGCTATTACTATTTCCATCATGGATGTTTATAAAATCAAAAAGTTGAAAACCAGAATTTTCAATATCGTAGAAGTCTAAATTAAGTTGAATACAGCCTGCAGGATTAGTTGGGCAAATAGTAAAAGAGCAATTTTCATTATTTGAATATTCATTATCAGGTCCTCCTGAATCATATAGAATTCCTGAATTTGCATCAGAAGAAAAATCTTGACACATGATATTAATATCTGGTAAAGAATCTACACAAACATTAAAAGTTCCCCATGCAGGATTCCCCGTACTGCTTTGATCGTCAACTCGAAGAAAATAAGTTGTTCCAGGAGTTAAACCACTTGATGCATTATCAAAAATAATTTCTGTTTCTCCAACTGGGGCAACGGCACATCCTAATTCATCTAGCTCATCAATGGCACATGCTCCACGATAAAGAGCAACTTTAAATTGTCCAATTGGATTACTTCCTGCACTGGTTACTGAGATTTGAAAATCTACAAAACTTCCATCCGTAGGAACTTGAAACTCAAACCAAACATCGTTGTTTACAGCAGGCCAACAACTAGGAATATTTATCGATGGATTAGAAAAAACATCAGATTGAGTTGCATTGACATTTGTAAATTCTACAGTAGAGCATGTTCCAAATGGAGCTATCCCTAACTGTACAGAAGAAGTACAATCATCATTAGTTGGAACTTGAGCAAAGAGTTGGGAAAATAAAAAAGAGAGAAAAAATGTGTAAGTAATTTTTCGAATCATACCAGAAGTTTTTCGTATTGTCAGAAGTTAGAGGATTAGGTTTAGGAATGAGTAAAGAAATTAGTTATTTTTTTATCGTTCCTAAGCACTAAATTTGAAATTTAGTTTTATCGAATTTTACTATTTCCTAGCCTTATATTTATTGAGGTTGAAATTTACCTATACTTATTGACAATTTTGAAGATTAGCTTCTACTTCTCGAAAATCTGTATATTTTGCGTCATTTCCCCAAGAATGATTGATATAGTTGATGATTAGAAAAACCTCATGAGTTTCTAAACTTCCAATCCCTGCCATAGGTCGATTATAGGTTTTGCCATTCACAACAATCTCTTCATCCATTCCTAACAAAATAATACAAGGGAGTTTTTCAAAATTATTAGCCAAATAATCGGAACCAGCTAATGGTGGAATATTTCCTCGAAGTCCCATTCCATCTTCCATATGACAGGATTGACAATGCTGCTCATAAAGGTATTTTCCATCACTAAATGAATTAGAACATTGAAAGAAGAGAGCTGAAAGAAAAAGAATGCTGAAAAGAACAAAAATTTTATTCCACATAAATTGGGTGTTTATGTGTATAGGTGTATATGTGTATGGGTGTAAATGTTGTCGAATAATTTTGAGCTTTTCAATCAAAATTATTCGACAACATTTACACCCATACACATATACACCTATACACAATTATTTATTGTATTCCGTTTTTAAAAGAAACTCAATGTCTTTGATAAAACGATCCACTTCGTCCTCTTCAAGTCCATGGCAGAATGCTCGGATGTGTCTATTTTTATCTACTAAGACCAATAGATCATCATGGTCGTAACCCCCTGGTGCACCTGGATCTTTTAAGGCAGTAGTAAAATAATCATAGGCGATATCATAAATTTCTTTTTCATCTCCTGTGATAAAATTCCATTTTGGAGCTTGCACTTCTAAATCATTTGCATATTTTTTTAGTGCAGGGATGGTATCGTATTTTGTATCAATGGAGTGGGAGAGAAGACGTACTCTTTCATCCTTTTCAAAATGATCGTAAATACGAGCCATTTGTCGACTGACTGGTGGACAAATTGAAGGGCATGAAGTAAAGAAATAATTACTTACATAAAGTTTTCCTTCAAAATATTTATTTGTAATTGTAGTACTATCTTGGTTGACAAAAGAAAAATCGCGAATTTTTTCGTACACCTTTTCACCATTTACTTCTTCGGCTCGATTATAAATTCTTAGTGGTTCTCTTTCGCAACTTGAGATTAGTAAAAGTATTGTTATAGCAAAGAAAATATATTTCATGATTATGTTTTTTTAAAATTCGATAACTTCTTTTGCAGCCTTAATATTGGTTTCCATCACTTCTTTCATCTTGATTACTTTGATCTTTTGCTCTGCCAAATATTTCATGGCTTCATCTTTCGGCATTTCGATAGTAGGTGTTTTGAATTGATTCATCCAATCGTGCATTGCTTTATCTGCATGTTCAAGTTGTTGGTAAGCTGTCTTATATTTTTCTAGAGATAATGAATCTGTTTGTTGTTCTGCTTCTTTAATCATAGTAGTTAATTTTTCTTGAGCAGGTCGAATTTTTTCTCGAATCAAAGGCATCATTTCATCATGTATTTCCATGACCTCTTGATGCAATTTTTGTTGAGGATTTTGACAACCTACGGTCAGTATTCCTACACAAAGTAAAAATGAAACAATATATTTTATCATTTGTTTTTGATTTTAAATAGGTGAAAAATTTCTACAAAAATAGAACGACCTTTTCCAAAAACAAAGAAAGATAGAGTTATTTAAAATGAATATAAATTTGATAAGATGTGCCATAACCTAGAATAAAAAAAAGGTTAATTTTTTTCAAAATTAACCTTTTGCCGAATTGATTTTTTTTCAGATTGAATTTTCTTTTCCTTCAATCGTTTTTCATTCAACGATTTAGGCTTTTTAGTTTTTTTACGAGGCTTTCCAACCTTGAGTGCATCTTCTATTTTCTCATAAAATTTTTCAATTGCAATTTCTTTATTTCGTTTTTGCGAACGAGATTCTTGACAAGTGATTTGTAAAATTCCATTTTGAGAAATGATAGCTGCCAACTTTTGGATAACCAAGTTTTGCTCTTTTTCATCCAAGAGTTCTGAACTGAAAACATCGAAAAGCAGCTCCACTCTTGTATTAACTTTATTGACATGCTGACCGCCTTTGCCTGAGCTGCGGGACATCCTAAAATTAAACTCTTTTTCAAAATTTCGATCTTTCATATTTTCTCTATTTAATAAAAAATAAAGAACGATCTGAACTAAAAATTAGTTCCATTTTCTTTAGTTGGTCTTTATTGATTTCTCAAAATAAACTACATCAAATCATTCCAAACCACCTCCAGCCATTTTAAAATTAATTGAAAAACCTAGCCAACTCAGCACTCAATTGTTGAGGTTGTTTATAACCAACGATTTGCCCTAGAATTTTCATATTCTCATCCATCACCACCAAAGTAGGATATCCTGGGACTTGGAAAAATTTAGACAATTGATGTACCGCATTTCTTCCTCGAACATTAGGTTTATATCCTGGATTAGCATATTCTTTTCCTTGGAATTTAATTGGATCAGGGCTTTCAGCATTGAATTTAACGGCATGGAAATTTTTACTTACTTGCTTGATAATCATATCATCAGTAAACGTATTTTTATCCATCATTTTACATGGGCCACACCAAGAGGTATATACATCAACCAGTATTTTTTTAGGATTCTTAGCAGCAAGCTCTTCGATATTATCCATTCCTACCCAAGAAATTTCAGTATAATTTTCAGGTTCAACAGGCGCAGGATTTTCAACTACTTTTGCTTCAGTCTTTGGAGAGGAATTATTTGAACAAGAAAATAAACCGACGACTAAAAATAGGATGATTAAATTTTTCATAATTTGAATTTTAATGAAATTAAATAGTTTGATATTGTTTGGATTAATTTTTTTTGATTTAAAATAGTTTTAGAGAAGTGTTGATTCAATTTTTTAACAATTTTAACCAAAATCAAACCAACTTAAACTATCTATTTTTTAGAAGTAAATTAAACTTTAGGATTTTATAGATGTAATTGATTATCAAAGAGTTAGGTCGATTGTCAAAAATGTTGCCATTAGCAACTTTCAGAAAAAAAGCGGTCATTGTGATTGCTGTAGGTAAACCACTACCATAGCAGCGCAACTTCTATCACAAAATTTATCACAATGAACCACATACCAACAAAGTTAACAGAAAAAGATTTTGAACAATACATATTGCCATTTTTAACCAAAGCCAAACGAGGTTTTGTTAGTTCGATCCCCTTGTATTTGATTTTCAATGGGATCCTGTATAAACTATATACAGGATGTCAATGGAAATCATTACCGACAAAAAACTTCAAGGATGAAGAAAAAGATATTGAATTGAGTTATCAAGCCTTTTACTACCATTTTCGAAAATGGTCGGTAGACGATAGCTTTCAATATGTGTTTAAAGCATCAATTGTAGCGATCATGTTTCACTTGAATGTTTCAGAAATCAATTTGGACGGGACGCATACTATTGCTAAAAAAGGAGGAGAAGAAGTAGCTTATCAAGGTCGTAAAAAAGCTAAGACCAGTAACATTTTACCTGTAACAGACAAGGTGGGCAATATTCTTGGTTTTCTACCTTTGACGGCAGGAAATCACAATGATGCTTACCAGTTAAAGAATAGATTGTCTAATTTTTTTCAAGAACTCCGTTACTTTAAATGGCTTTCTATCGAAGGAGCATTCTTTAATGCTGATAGTGCTTTTAATTCCAAGGCGGCTCGCAAAGTAGTATTCAATTTTGGACTTATTCCAAATATGCCTCAAAATAAGAGGAACAGGAAAAAAGTAAAAAGAGGCCGTAAAGTGCTGTTCAACAAAAAGGTATATGATAATAGATATACCAATGAACGTACCCATGCTTGGGTAGATAAATTCAAAGGTGTATTGATTAGATTTGATAGAAAAGCTAGCCATTGGCTGGCTTCAAATTTCATCGCCTTTGCAATGGTTAATCTGAGAAATGTAATCTAATTGTTACATTTTTCTGCCAAAGTGGTATGGCATTATATTTGACTTTCGGCATTCTTCTTTGGTATTAGGGCAATTGCACAGAAATCAAAAGTTTAATTTACTTCTTTATTTAAACTGTTTAGAAAAAAGTATTCTGTCATTTGCTTGATCTTTATTTTTCATAAAAATCAATTCGTAATATTCATTATTAGCCCAAGTATTGACCATACTATCAAAATAAGGACTTCCCGGATTCCCTGATTGTCCAGCAGGATAAACACCATATGCTTTCGGTTCCTCTCCCAATTCCACAATCATTCTCCATGATGGCCCAAAAGCCCAGTTTTGCTTACCATTTGCATTGATTGCATTCAATACATCGCCATTTCCACCAGCAGAAATATATTCAGATCTAAATCCTTTTAAAGGCCTCATTAAATGAGGAATTCTAACCTCTCGATGTGCTTCCCATGTCAAATATTTTCCATCAACTTTCCATTCACTTGCTTCCTCAGCTGTTTCTTTTAACGCCATACTCGCAATATCTTTAGCTGTTTCTTTTTTATCTGTTGTTTCTTTAAAATCAAAAAAATGATTGTCAGGAGCTTCATCCATCAATTCAATCAACCTCCAACTTTCAGGGAGTATTATAGGGAAGTCTTTTTTTCTTACAGAATAAATTTCGTCCCATGTTTTTTTATAAAAAGAAGAATACCAACTATCGAAAATTTTAGGGGCAATATCATCTTTATCATAATTATAATCCCATTTTTTTAGGATGTCAATTAATTCTTTTTCAGTCGTACCTAGTTCTGTTCCTTCTACAAATTGAAGCAACAATGGCAACGCTTCCTCTGCTTTGATGCTATAAGTATCACCTTGTAATGCCATCATATCTTTAGCTGTGATATTGGACATTTTTTCTAATTTTCGATTGAGGACTCGACCACGGTAATCTTCAAAACCACCATTATAATAATAAGGGTAATCCTCATCAGCAGAAAACTGGTTGGCAGAAGCGATAAATCCACGTTCTGGATTTTTGACAAAAGGAGTTTGTTCATATGGAATAAAACCTTTCCAGCCACTTGATTTTGTACTTCCATCACTTACAAATCGTCCTTGTTGATCTGCTTTTATTGGAAATTTACCTTGTACTTTTATAGCAATATCTCCTTCATTACTAGCAAATGCTACATTTTGAGCAGGATGACTAAAATGCCTAAGGCTATTATAATAATCATCAAAATTTTTGGCAGAACTGATTTTCACAAAAGAAATCAATTCATTTACATCACCATCATGAACCAACCATCTTAAAGCCATATCTTGAGATCCATCTTCACTCAAGTATCCCACAGGTCCCCAATGCGTATAACGTACCGTATCCAAAACATCTGGACCATCTTTTACTTTAAATGTCTCAATTTTTAAATCAGCTTTGACTACTTCGTCATCTAAATAATAAGATGTTTTTTTATCATCAGCCCATTTGATCGTGTACCAGTCTGAAATATCATGCCCTACATTGGTAAAACCCCAAGCAACATTTTCATTAAATCCTATCACAACTCCAGGGACACCGGGTAAAGAAACCCCGTAAACATTGAGTTCTGGAGTATGGATTTGTAATTCAAACCAAATAGCTGGAAGCGATAATCCCAAGTGAGGATCATTACATAAAATTGGATTTCCAGAAGCAGTTTTACTTCCTGCTACGGCCCAGTTATTACTTCCTATAAATTCGTAAGGTTTTTCATGTGGTGTATGATGAATAGCACCTATTTCAGGATTTGGAGGAGAAGGAAGCGTTGTATTTTCAAAATCCCATTCTACATTTTTAGGAATAATCGGAGATTCTTTTGAATTTCTTTCAGGATAGATAAAATCGAAAACTTCTTTCCCAAATGTATTTAAAGCATTAGTTGATTCCAAGTCATTCTCTCTTGAAGCTAAGTCTTGAGCCATTGCTTTCATGAAAATGGCGGTCTTTAAAGGAGTCCATTCTTCAGGCTCATAGTCCAATATTTTAAATTCTATTGGATAATCTTTTGTAGTCAAAGAATTAATGTAAGCATTTACACCAGCTGTATATGCTTCTACATAAGCATAATATTCAGGTGTGGACTGCCAAGTTTTTAATGTGTTTTCGGCAGCGAAGACTAGTCCTTTTCGACGTTGACTTTTATCTCTATTTATGGCCAAAGCACCAACTACCTCTGATAATCTGCCACTTGTGGCTCTTGTTGCAAAATCCATTTGCCATAACCTGTTTTTTGCTTCAATATAACCTTGAACAGTTACCGCATCTTTTAAATTATTGGCAAAGATATGAGGTACCATTTTGTCATCAAATGAGACATCAACAGGAGAACTTAAACCCAATTCAGGCAAAGTTTCAAATGTTTTGGTGATATCTGATGCTTCAGCATTTTGCCAAAAACCTGTAAATGGGTTTAATAATTTTCCTAAAGGAGGAATTGCCGTACTAGTCGAAATTGGATTATTAAAAAAATAAGTAAGTCCAATTGTGAAAACTAGGGAGAGTAGAAATTTTATTTTATTCATCTTGTTTACTTAAATTTAAGATGCACAAATTAAAATATTACTGATGCATTGCCAATTATCTGCAAGAATTAATCGGATTAAAAATCTAGGCGTAAGGAATCTTTTTTTGAAATAGAAAAACTGAACTATAAATATTGGGACATTATGAATCTACTTGGCGATAACTGGTGTAAAATAAGTGACAAAAAAATGGCATTTTTTCAAAAAAGTCGATTCGCAGTTTTTATGATAAATCCTATGTTTTATAGGGGGTGGGAAAGAAAATTTCACGTTTTGTATGTCACAAAAAATAAAGCCAACTATTGTCCAAATTAGTTTTTCAACCTATTTTTGTGGTATCGAAAATATTTAAAAGTAGTTTTTGTGTTTATTTGTTTGGGTTAGAGACCCTTGCTACCAAAGCAAGGGTTTTCTTTTTTGCAATAGGATATAAATTTGTAAAGGAATGTGGAAAACGGAACAATAGAACAAATATTATTGTGAATCAAAAGTATTAGTCAAACTTCCCTTTTTCCTCTCTTTGTTTCAAAAAATAGAGGTCTTGTTCTTTGTTCTGAAAATTGACATAAAAAAAACCTACTCTGTAAAACAGAGTAGGTTTTTTTTATGTCTCAACTAAATTGTGATTAGTTATTGATTGACTTATTTGGAGCTGTTAAGATTGAAGGAGCCGCAGCAGGAACAGCATCTGGCTGAGCAACTTTTTTATTTACTAAACCAACAACTTTAAGAACTCTTTTAGAGTTATCTCCTTCATTAGTAAAAAGAGTAACTGTTTTATTAATTTTTCCTAAACGATTAGTAGCGTATCGAACTTTAATTTCAGAAGATTCTCCAGGTAAGATTGGAGCTTTTTCGTAAGTAGGAACAGTACATCCACAACTTCCTTTTGCATTTTTGATAATCAAAGGCTCGTCACCAGTATTAGTAAAAGTAATTGTTCTAAATGGATCAGAATCTTGCTCAATTGTACCAAAGTCTACTGTAGTAGAGCTTAATTCCATAGATGGACCCGAAACTTTTTGGTCTTGGTCAGGAGTTGATTGAGCTTGAGCAAAAGTGAAAGTAACAGCTAGTGTTAAAAATGTGAATAATGAGATTAATTTTTTCATTGTATTTTAAATTTTTTTGGTTGATGTCCAGAATTATTAACGAAACAAAAATAGAGATATATTTTTCAAAATGAAAGTTTCTTAAGCGAATATCAGGTTAATGAGATGTTAATGATTTTTTTATACTTAAAAAACTACTCTTTTGACGGATAAAAAGCACTCTAAGTAACTTCTTTTGCAAACTTTATGCCCTAAGCTTTTATAATTTTTTAGCATAATTAAGTCTATTTTTTGTACTTTTGTACTCGATTTGCTGATCTACCCATTTATATTTCAATAACGAACATTTTACCTAAAAAACTGATAACGAGTTTTTTCTTTTTTCCAAAAACTTATGATTTTATCAGAATCACGACTAAATTTTTTATGAAATTTTTATAAAAAAACCTGTCTGCATTTTTTTATACTCGTTAGAAAATAAAATATTACCAATTATATGATGGACAACCCTATCTTAAAATCAATTACCCGAAAAGGAAAAAGTAAAAATTCATTTCGTTCAGAAGCTATAGAAGATTTTTGGACTTGCCTAGTGAGCCGTGAAGCATCTTTTTTGGCTCGTAAAGAAGTTTTAACTGGAAAAGCTAAATTTGGAATTACTGGAGGAGGTAAAGAAGTCCCTCAAGTAGCAATGGCTCGTGCTTTTAAAAAAGGAGATTGGCGATCTGGTTATTATCGAGATCAAACCTTCATGTTTGCTCTTGGTCTTTGTACAATTGAAGAATTTTTTTCACAATTATATGCAGATTCAGAGAATGATCCATTTTCAGGAGGTCGCCAAATGAATAATCATTTTGCGACTAAACTTGTGGATGAAAAAGGAGACTGGACTGAACATAAAAAACTATACAATGTTTCTTCTGATATTTCTTGTACAGGTGGTCAAATGGCAAGAGCACTTGGTTTGGCATTAGCCTCAAAAAAATATCGAGAAAGCAAAACTTTAAAAAGTAGCCAATTTTCTACCAAAGGAAATGAGGTTAGTTTTGTGACGATCGGAGATGCTAGTACATCCGAAGGTGTTTTTTGGGAAACGGTAAATGCAGCCGGCGTGCAAAAAGTACCTTTAGCAATTTGTGTATGGGATGATGGATATGGAATTTCAGTACCTAAAGAATTTCAAACTACCAAAGGAAGTATTTCTGAATTATTAGAAGGTTTTAGAAAAAATGAAAAAGGGGAAGGGTATGATATTTATAAAGTGAAAGGAGGGAATTATGAAGCGTTGAGAGATATGTTTACTAGTGGAGTGGAGCTTATTCGAGAATCACATAATCCTGCTATTTTTCATATTGATGAATTAACTCAGCCTCAAGGCCATTCCACTTCTGGCTCACATGAACGATACAAATCTAAGGCTCGACTAGAATGGGAAAGAGAAAATGATTGTATCAAAAAGATGAGAGAATGGATGTTAGCTAAAGACTTTTTAACAGAGGCTGATGTTGATGTTTTAGAAGAGAATGCCAAAAAATATGTAAAAGAAGCAAGGAATAATGCTTGGAAAGCTTTTACTGATCCTATAGAAATAGAACGTAGAAAAGTTGCTGAAATATACACACGTCTTGCCAATGAGGTGGAGAATATAGATGATGTAAAAACCATTACAAAATCATTAAAAAACCTATTTAGTCCAACAATAGCAGAGATATTGGCAACTGCTAGAAAAATGTTATTTGCTACAATTGGAGAAAATAGTGAAGCACGTAAAGATATTGTTACATGGATTGAAGAAGTAGAGGCAATCGGCGATGAAAGATATCATACTCACCTTTATAGTGAGTCTCCAAAGTCCGCTCTAAAAGTACCAATAATACATCCTGTTTATACTGATAAGTCCCCTAAATTAAATGGTTTTGATGTTTTAAATAATTGCTTTGATAAAGCTTTGAAAAGAATCCCTGAGCTATTTGCTTTTGGTGAAGATGTAGGTCATATCGGTGATGTTAATCAAGGATTTGCAGGGCTTCAAGAAAAATACGGTAAAGAACGAGTGTTTGACACAGGTATTCGAGAATGGACAATCATGGGGCAGGCGATAGGTATGGCAATGCGTGGACTTAGACCAATTGCTGAAATTCAATACTTAGATTACTTGATTTATGGTTTAGAACCCTTGTCTGATGACCTAGCAACATTGCGTTGGAGAAGTGATAATCTACAACAAGCTCCAGTAATTATTAGAACCAGAGGACATCGACTGGAAGGAATATGGCATGCAGGTTCTCCGATGGGAATGATGATTAATTCACTTCGAGGAATGTATATTTTGACACCTCGAAATATGACTCAAGCGGCAGGTTTTTATAATACTTTATTACAATCAGATGATCCTGCTATTGTTGTAGAATGCTTGAATGGTTATAGATTGAAAGAGCAACTTCCTGATAATATTGATAAGTTTACTGTTCCATTGGGAGTTCCTGAAATTCTAAAAAAAGGAACGGATATTACACTTGTAACCTATGGTTCATGTGTTCGAATTGCTCAATCAGGAATTAAATTGTTGGAAAAACATGGAATTTCGGTAGAATTAATCGATGTACAAAGTTTGTTACCTTTTGATTTGGAACATCAAATCGTCGAGTCCGTTAAAAAGACCAATAGAGTTGTATTTTTAGATGAAGATTTTCCAGGAGGAGCAACAGCTTACATGATGCAAGAGGTCTTAGAGAAACAAGGAGGATATGAATATTTAGATGCACAACCTTTGACAATAACAGCAAGAGCAAATCGTTCTCCTTACGGTTCTGATGGTGATTATTTTACAAAACCCAACCCTGAGGACGTTTTTGAAGTTATATATAATGTGATGCGAGAAGGAGCACCTCACCGCTACCCACAGATACGGTAAATATTAACGGTTAAGAATGAACTGTGAACGGTTAATTATTTAGCGTAAATTCAATCATCGTAAAGTAGTTAGCAGTTCATGATTAATCATTCATGATTAATCGTTAATCATTAATAAAAAAAATTATATTTGCCGTTGTATCAATTAGAAAAAATTAAAGAGACACTTAATCCAACTGCTTTGGCGGACAGTATTGTAATCATACCTACTTACAATGAAAAGGAAAATGTGGCGAAAATCATCCAAGCAGTATTTTCACTCAATAAGTCTTTTCATGTACTCATCGTGGACGACGGCTCGCCTGACGGGACAGCCGCTATTGTCAAAGATCTTCAAAAAGAGCATCCTGAATCTTTATTTATAGAAGAGCGTTCTGGGAAATTAGGATTAGGTACAGCCTATATTCATGGTTTTAGATGGAGTTTAGAACGTGATTATGATTTTATTTTTGAAATGGATGCTGATTTTTCCCACAATCCAAAGGATTTAGAACGATTATATGAGGCTGCTCAAAAATGTGGTGGAATGTCTGTTGGTTCGAGATATGTGAAAGGTGGAAAATTAGAGAATTGGCCGATGGATAGAATTCTATTATCCTATGGCGCATCATTATATGTAAGAATGATTACTTGGATGCCAGTTAAAGATCCTACCGCTGGTTTTGTTTGTTATTCACGTAAGGTTTTAGAATCTATGGATTTTGATAAAATTCGATTCATAGGATATGCTTTCCAAATAGAAATGAAATTTGCTACCCGATCTATGGGATATAAAATAGCTGAAGTGCCAATTACTTTTACCGATAGAGTAGAAGGTGATTCCAAAATGCATGGAGGTATAATCAAAGAAGCCGTGATGGGAGTGTTGAGTATGAAATGGAAAAGTTTTTTTGATTCTTATAAGAAAAGCTAGCTTAAAAAAGATCACCTACTTTTAATTCAAAGTCAAGTTTCTCACATTTGATAGTCTTACCTTTTTTATAAATCTTTTTGGAGGAGTATTTCTCTTCTTTAGGGTTTCTGTACACTTCTATTTGCTCATCGACTAGATTTACAATCCAATATTCAGGAATTCCTGCTTTTGCATAAATGGGAAGTTTTATTTTTCTATCTTTTTGGAGAGTAGAATCGGAAACGTCTATTAGTAAAAGTACATCTTTAGCTGTTGGGTGTTGATTTCTATAATGGTCATTTTGGAATTTAACAATCGCTATATCAGGTTCAGGTTCTGAATGATGATTAATTCTTATAGGATTTTGAGAGCGAATGTTGTAGGTTCCATAATATTTTGAATTCAACATTCCGGCTAACATGTCGACTATACTAGCATGAAAATTTTTTATTGGACTTATTTGTATGATTTCTCCATTCAATAATTCCACCTTGTCGGAAGGTTTGAGGATACCAACTTCCGCCATTTTATAGTATTCTTTTACTGTAAATAATTGTCTCTTTAGGTGAAATGTCATTTGAATTGTATGTTTTTACAATAATAAATAATTTTAGAGGATTAGTCAAAACCATCTCTTTCCCACTTTAGGGGGAAAAAAATCTTTCAATCCACATTTTCCCACCTTTCCCACATTTTCTCACCATAATTATCCACATCTTTTTTCTCAATACATAAATCATTGAAAATCAATGATATTCCCATGCTAATTTTTCCTATAAAAAGCCAAAACTTACTTTTTTTATCATTTTTTTAGAAAATGAATGATCGCATGCCACATCTTCCCACCCGTTTTCCAACTTTATAGATAATGAAAAACAACTATATATTCATTTTTTAATTACAAAAAAATCAATATTGTGATGATTTGACAATCATTTGTTTACATATGTTCAGAATGTTAATTTGTGGAAAAGTTTTTGCTAAAAAAAAGTGGTAGAAAGTGGTAATTTGTGGACAATATTCATACTTTTGGATTGTATTTATACATTAACTGTCTAATTACCTTAGTCAAAAAGCAAAAATGCCTCAATTATTAGGAGAATATGATTGTAAACTCGATGCAAAGGGAAGGGTTAGAATGCCTTCACCTTTACTCAAGCAATTGGGTGAGCATGAGTCATATGCATTCGTAGTAAATCGAGGAATTGAAGATTGTTTGACACTCTATCCCAAAGAAGTTTGGGATGTTGTAAGCGAAGAAGTAAATCAGTTGAATACTTATGTGAAAAAGAATAGAGCATTTGTTCGATACTTTTTTAGGGGAGCAACTGCTTTAAGTACGGATAGTTCAGATCGAATCAATTTACCCAAAAAATTATTGGAGTACGCTGGTATTGAAAAAGAATTAGTCCTTTTCGCGCATACTAATAAAATTGAAATTTGGGCAAAAGACAAATATGACGGTGTTCTTGAAGAAGAACCCGAAGACTTCTCCGACCTTGCAGAAGAGGTGATGGGTAAGGCAAAAAACGGTAATCCGCCTTCCGAGGCTTAAAACCGCTAAAACCACAACCAACTTTAAACTCATGACTTACCATGACCCAGTTCTGAAGGATGAAAGCATTCAAGCTTTGATGATAAAGCCAAGGGGCATCTACGTTGATGCTACCTTCGGCGGAGGAGGTCACACTAGAGCAATACTTGAAAAAATGGACGGCACTAGTCGAATTTTCGGCTTTGATCAAGATGAGGATGTGCTGCCGAACTTACCCGATGATGAAAGATTTACTTTCGTACATCATAATTTCAAGTATTTAAAAAGATTTTTAAGACTGCATGGTGCCAGCGAGGTAGATGGAATATTAGGAGACTTGGGAGTATCATCACATCAATTGGATGTAGCCGAACGAGGTTTTTCCTATAGATTTGAAGCAGAACTTGATATGCGAATGAATCAGCAAGATGGGCAAAGTGCAAAAGATGTTGTGAACAATTATTCAGCTGCTGATTTACAAAAGGTTTTTAGTGAATACGGAGAAGTCCGAAATTCAAAAACCTTAGCAGAAGCGATTGCAAAAGAGAGACAATTGAAACCTATTAATACTACTGGCGATTTTTTAAGAGTTGCCGAGCCTTACATTAGAGGACAGAGAGTACGTTATCTATCACAGGTTTTCCAAGCCTTAAGAATTGAAGTGAATGATGAGATGGGAGTTTTAAAAACATTTCTCCAAGAAGCATTGGAGGTTTTAAAACCTGGAGGACGCTTGGTTATCATTACCTATCACTCTATCGAAGACAGATTCGTGAAGAAGTTTTTAAAAGTGGGAAATTTCGACGGTGAGCCACAAAAAGACTTTTACGGAAATATCTATCGTCCGTTTAAAATAATTACTAAAAAACCTATACTTCCTTCAAAAGAGGAGATTAAAAGAAACCCGAGAGCACGAAGTGCTAGTCTAAGAGTAGGCGAGAAACTTTAATTTTTTATCATAAGATGCCAAGAAAAAAACCTAAAGAGTGGAAGGATTATTTGACGCTTGATTTTAGTGCAGAAACGGTTTTAAAGAATTTGCCTTTTGTTTTATTTCTAGGTTTTATTGGGTTGTTGTATATCATGAATGCACATTTTTCTGAAAAGAAACTTTGGCAAATTCAAAAACATAAAGATGAAATTGAGGAGTTGAAAAGAGAATATATTTCTATCAAAGCTGACCTGATGTATCAAACAAAACAATCAGAGGTAGCAAAAGCAGTAGCACCTTTGGGATTAAAAAATTCAAATTCTCATCCCAAAAGAATTATTGTAAAAAAAAATAATGAGTCGTCAATTTTGAATGATGAATGATGAGTTTTGAATCATTCAAAATTCAAAATTTAACATTCAAAATTAATAATGAGTCAAAACAAAAATGAAGTTTTATACCGCGTATATACCGTGTTGGGATTGGTGGTGATTTTTGCGGGACTCATTTTTTATTATGCTGTAAAAATTAACGTGCTGGAAGGTGAGAAATGGAGAGCACAAGGGGAGAAAGAACATGTGAAAAACTATACTGTAAAAGCCAGCCGAGGAAATATTATGACAGAAGATGGCGCTTTATTAGCCTCTTCGCTTCCGTTCTTTGACATATATTTTGATACAAAAACTCCTTCTAAAGAGTTATTCGATCAAAACGTGGATTCGTTGGCCTTAGGGTTGATGCCATACGTTGATCAAGAGTTTAATTTTACAGAAGGAGGACTTGGAGATTTTTTAAAAGAGGCAAGAGATAGCAGTCGTCGATATGTTCAAATCAAGAAAGGAGCATCTTTTTTGGAGTATGAAAAAATGAAAAAGTTACCAATTTTTCGAAAAGGTCAGTACCGAGGAGGATTTATTGCTGAAGAGAATTTTTCGCGAAAAAAGCCTTATGGAATTCTTGCTCGAAGAACTTTAGGCTATGTAAAAGGTAGTAGTAAAGTTGGACTTGAAGGTTACTTTGATAAAGAAATGGGAGGTTCTGATGGTCAAGTAGTAAAAGCATATTTCTCAACTTCAAACACCTGGATTCCTGTAGAAGAATTGGGTAAAATTGAACCAAAGAGTGGTGATGATATCGTAACTACCATCGATATTAATATGCAAGACATTGCACATCGAGCCTTGAAAAGAGGAATGGAACACCATGATGCAGAGCAAGGGACAGCCATAATTATGGAAGTCAAAACTGGCAAAATCAAAGCTATCGCAAACCTTGGAAAGCTAACAAATAATGAAGGTTATTATGAAGGTTATAATTATGCAGTAGGAGAAGCAGTAGAACCTGGTTCTACATTTAAACTAGCTTCGATTATGGCTTTGCTTGAAGATGAGTTCATTGACTTAGAAGATTCTATAGATTTAGAACAAGGTACACACGTATTTTATGAAGAAGAAATGCGGGATGCATCTTTCCATCAATTAGATTCTACTACTATTCGTAAAGCTTTTGAAATTTCATCAAATGTTGGAATAGCAAAGCTAGTGCAAAAGTATTACGCAGATACTCAAAATGGTGAAAAATGGATTCAACACCTACATAATTTTAGGTTAAATCAACCTATAAATATTGAAATAAATGGGGAAGATCCTCCTTACATCAAAAAGGCTTATGATGACGATGACGATTGGAGTGGAATTACAATGCCTTGGATGTCAATCGGTTATGAAGTAGAATTGACACCATTACAACTGTTAGCATTTTATAATGCGGTTGCTAATAATGGAAGATACATGAAGCCATACTTAGTGACTCAAATCCAACATTTTGGAGAAACTTTAAAATCTTTTAACCCGACAGTAATAAAAGAACAAATCGCAAAACCAGCTACTATCCGAAAAGTAAAATCATTGTTACTTGGAGTAGTTGAAAATGGAACAGCTAAAAAATTAAAATCAAATCGCTTTCAATTTGCAGGGAAAACAGGAACAGCACAAATCAATTATTATAAATTTGATCAAAGAGAAAATATCAAATATCGCGCTTCATTCGCAGGGTATTTTCCAGCAAAAGATCCTGTTTATTCATGCATCGTCGTGGTTACAGAGCCTAAGCAAAATGGACGTTATGGTTCAGAAGTCGCAGGGCCAATATTCAGAGAAATAGCAGATAAATGTTTTATCGAACAAAAGAAATTATTCCCTAAAGAAAATAGAAAAGAAAAAGTTTACACAGAGAAAAGTAAACTACCTCAGTTAGATGTGGGATACCGAAAAGATGTAGAGAAAGTGTTGGAAGAATTAGAGATTCCATACTCTGATAGCGGAGTCAAAAACTGGGCAGTACTAACAGCAACTACTGATACTCTTCATATCGCACCTCGATACATTAGTCGAGATGTCGTTCCAAATGTAGTGGGCATGGGATTAAGAGATGCCCTCTATATATTGGAGAATTTAGGCCTACAAGTAGTCTTTGAAGGTTCAGGAAAAATTGTTAAACAATCCCTGAAAATGGGAACAAAGATAAAAGGTCAACGGATTAAGCTAACGCTTAAATAATTTTGAATGACGAATTTTGAATTTTGAATGAATTCAAAAATGGTTTCTACGATTTTTCGTTGCATTCAAAATTTAAAATTCGTCATTCAAAATTACTTTAACGATTGGAAAAAAATTGATTTTAGAAGGCTAAACTAATTATATCAATTTTTTACAAACACCAATCTTAAACATACTTTTTTTAAACAACAGTACGAGAAACTTCTCGCACTTTTGAAACACTACACAATTTTAAACATGGTTATGTCGATTTTTTCGACATAAAAAAACACACTTTTTTATCTATTGCAAGCTCTGAAGCACATATTACAAAATGTAAAAGTTGATAAGCTGATTGGAGAATCAGAGTTGAAGGCTAAAAATATAACTTTTGATTCTCGTCAGGTAAATGCAGGGAGCATTTTTGTTGCGGTCTCCGGAACGCAAACTGACGGCCACAAGTTTATTGACAATGCGCTTCAGAGCAAAGCAATAGTAATTGTTTGCGAGGTCTTACCTCAAGAGTTGCACAAAGGTGTGACTTATATTAAAGTTCCAGATAGTAGTGAAGCTTTAGGAATCATGGCTTCTAATTTTTACGACAAACCTTCTGGGAAATTGAAATTAGTAGGAATTACAGGAACAAATGGGAAGACAACAACCGTCACCCTTTTACATGACTTGTTTTCAAAAATGGGTTATAAAGTTGGACTACTTTCTACGGTTGAAAATAAAATTGGTAACAAAGTAATTCCGGCAACACACACCACCCCAGATGCAGTAGCAATGAATGCATTGATTGCTGATATGGTAGATGCAGGATGTGATTATGCTTTTATGGAAGTGAGTTCACATGCTATTCATCAAAAAAGAATTGCAGGGTTAGAATTTGCTGGAGGTGTGTTTACAAATATTACACATGACCATCTGGATTATCATAAAACATTCAAAGAATATTTGAATGCAAAGAAAAAATTCTTTGATGATTTATCTAACAATGCATTTGCATTGACCAATATTGATGATAGAAATGGAATGGTTATGGTGCAAAATACCAAAGCTAAAATCCAAAAATATAGCCTTCGAAGGAAGGCAGACTTTAAAGTCAAAATAGTGGATAACAGTCTTTCGGGACTCCACCTTGAAATAAACGAAAAAGAATTTTTCGGTCGACTGATTGGCGAATTTAATGCATATAATTTATTAAGTGCATTCGCTGTAGGAGTATTGTTAGGAGAAGATGAATTTGAAACGCTTACAATTTTAAGTCAACTCAAATCAGCAGAAGGTCGATTCGATTATGTTTCAAATAATAAAAAAGGTGTCATCGGAATCGTTGATTATGCACATACACCTGATGCTTTGGAAAAAGTTCTTAGCACAATTGACAAATTAAAAACTGGTACAGAACAAATCATAACTGTTGTAGGTTGTGGAGGTGATCGAGACAAAAAGAAACGTCCAGTAATGGCAAAAATGGCTTGTATTTATAGTACAAAAGTCATCATTACTTCAGACAATCCTCGAACGGAAGATCCCGAAATTATCATAGAAGAAATGATGAATGGTATTCCGCCATATGCTTCTAACAGAGTACTTGCAATAACGAATCGTCTTCAAGCGATAAAGACTGCTTGTCATTTAGCACAAAAAGGAGACATTATTTTAGTTGCAGGGAAAGGACATGAAAAGTATCAAGATATAAAAGGGGTGAAACACCCATTCGATGATAAAAAAGTACTCATCGAAAATTTGACATAACATTTTGATTATAGATTCAAGATTAAGGATTCAAGATTTTTCGAAATCCATAATTATTAATCCTAAATCCATAATCCAAAAATATTATCATTCTCAGATTCACTTTGACTGATAGTTGTGGCAGCAGAATTTTTCTGCTGCTGCAGCTATCAATTTTAAAAAATGATTTGAGTAAAGAAATATACTCTGACGTGGAGAGATGACATCTCCGCTGAAGAGCTAAGAGCAAAACAAGAGATGTCATCTCTGAAATTGCTCAAAAGAAAAATTACAATTTGACATAAAAACTGGTTTCAAAAATCAAAAGAACAGCAGACCAAAAACCTAAATCAAATAGGGAAAATACACCCTCGATTTATAAGGATTAACAAAAACGAACGAAGCCGACAATTTTATTTAACCAATGCTTTATCACTTACTCGAGTTCTTAGGGAAAAACTACGAAATGCCAGGTGAGCACTTGTACCAATTTATTTCATTTCGTGCAGGTGTCGCCATGATCCTATCTCTTGTAATATCCTTGTTATTCGGTGGACGAATAATCAAATTCCTAAAAGCATTACAAATCGGTGAAACCGTTCGAGACTTAGGTCTAGCAGGACAAAAAGAAAAAGAAGGAACCCCAACTATGGGCGGAGTCATAATTATTATGGCGATTCTTATTCCTTTTTTGTTAATGGCTGACTTGACGAACATGTATTCCTTGGTGATGATACTCGTCACGACTTGGATGGGAATTATTGGGTTTACTGATGATTATATCAAAGTTTTTAAGAAAGATAAAAAAGGACTAGCGGGCAAATTTAAAGTATTAGGACAGGTGGTATTAGGATTGATAGTGGGAATAATAATGTTCAATAGTCAAGATATAAAAGTAAGAGTCGATAAAAAGATAGCTCATGATTTTAGTTATGAATTAACTGAAATTCAATCTTCAAAAATCGATTCAATAGTAGAGGTAAAAGCAGCATTAACGAATGTTCCTTTTTTAAAAAAATCAGAATTAGATTATGCTATTTTCTTAAAACCATTTATAGGTGAAAAAGAAAAAAGACAAAAGTGGGCTTGGATAATTTTTATTCCTATTGCAATATTTTTTGTAACAGGAATATCTAATGGAGCCAATTTGACAGATGGAATAGATGGATTAGCTACAGGAGTATCTGCAATCGTTGGAGCGACCTTAGGTATTTTAGCCTATGTTTCCAGTAATGCAATTACAGCTGAGTATCTCCATATTATGCATTTACCAGGAGCAGGAGAGTTAGTAATATTTTCTGCTTGTTTTTTGGGAGCATGTATTGGATTCTTTTGGTACAATTCCTATCCCGCTCAAATTTTTATGGGCGATACAGGAAGTTTAACCATTGGAGGAATCATAGCAGCATTGGCATTATTAATTCGAACTGAATTTTTGATTCCAGTTCTTTGCGGAATTTTTGTAGCAGAAAATTTATCAGTAATGATTCAAGTTTCTTATTTCAAATACACTAGAAAGAAATATGGAGAAGGGCGACGAATTTTTAAAATGTCACCATTGCATCATCACTATCAGAAATTAGGAATGCACGAATCGAAGATTGTTTCTCGATTTTTAATTGTAGGAATTCTTTTAGCAGCATTGACCATAATTTCCTTAAAAATCAGATAAAAAACAAAATCAAAACAAGAATCTTTTTTCATGAGATTATTATAAACGAAAAACCATAGAGACGCGGAATACAAAGATTACTACTGTTCTTTGTCTCAATCAAAAAAAAGAAGTCGGAGTGTTCTGTCTCTATGTTTTTCTTTTTGAAAAAAGTAAACGAAAAGGAGGTTTGAGTGTACGAAAATTAGTGAAGAAAATAAATGATTTTATAATCATTCAAAATTCATCATTCAAAATTCAAAATTAATACGGATGAAAGTAGTCATTCTTGGTGCAGGAGAAAGTGGAGTTGGAGCAGCATTGTTAGCAAAAAAGAAAGGCTTTGAAGTGTGGGTATCAGATAAGGGGAAAATTAAAGATGAATTTAAAACAGAATTAGAAAAAAGTAATATTCCATACGAGGAATTACAACATACAGAGGAGAAAATATTTGACGCAACAGAGGTAATTAAAAGCCCTGGAATTCCTGATAAAGTTTCTTTAATAAAAGCATTAAAGAAACAAGGTATTCCCGTAATCTCTGAAATTGAATTTGCAGCAAAATACACTAACGCTACCATCATTGGAATTACTGGTAGTAATGGTAAAACGACTACTACAAAACTCACTTATCACTTGCTAAAAACAGCAGGATACGATGTAGCGATAGGTGGAAATATTGGGTATAGTTTTGCTAGGCTTTTGTCAGAAGGGAATCATACCTATTATGTCTTGGAACTAAGTAGTTTTCAGCTAGATGGCATCCTTGATTTTCGACCAAATGTAAGTGTATTGTTAAATATATCCCCCGATCATTTAGATCGATATGAATATAAAATGGAAAATTATATCCATTCTAAATTCAGGATTATAAAAAATCAAAAAGGGAATGACCTTTTTATTTATAATGGTTTTGATAAAAATATTGAAGCCTATTTGAAGGACAAACAACTGAAAATCAGAGAAATACCCGTTAAAGAAATTTTTTATACAAAAAATCAATTAACGGTTGGTGTCTCAGAATTCGATACAAATAAATGCAGCCTAAAGGGGCAGCATAATATGTTCAATGCTACTTGTGCTATACACGCAGCAGAAGCAGTAGGAGTTGAACATAAATTTATACAGCAGGGCTTAGACACTTTTGTTAATGCACCTCACCGCTTGGAAAGCGTTGCAACAATTGATGGAATTGAATACATCAATGATAGCAAGGCCACCAATGTTGACGCAGTTTTTTACGCACTTTCTGCGATGGAAAAACCAGTCATTTGGGTAGTAGGTGGAGTAGACAAAGGAAACGATTATAACGCTATTGAAAGTTTAGTGTTAGAAAAAGTAAAAGCCATTGTTTGTTTGGGTGTGGATAACACTCCAATTATTGAAGCCTTTTTAGGTAAAGTTGAAATTATTGAAGAAACGCAAAGTTGTAAGGAGGCGATTAAAGTTTCCCAACAATATGCACACGAAGGAGATGCAGTTTTACTTTCTCCCGCTTGTGCAAGTTTCGATTTATTCAAAAATTACATAGACAGAGGCGATCAATTCAAAGCTGCTGTTCTTGAAATACAAAGTTAAAGATTATGAATTATTGATTAAAGATTAAGGATTTCGAAAACCCTGAATCTTTAATCCTTAATCCATAATCATTAATCCATAATCGTAATTATGTCATTTGGAAATCAAATATATGCTAAACTAAGAGGTGACCGAGTCATCTGGATGATCTTTGCATTATTGGCAATGTTCTCCATTTTAGCAGTATACAGTTCCACGACAACGCTGGCTTATAAAAATGGTGGAGATACAGAAGCGGAGATGATTAAGCACGTTGTGTTTATTTTGATGGGAGTATTTATCGCATATGTTTGTTATTTAACGCCATATGTACAATACTCTAGAATTTCGCCTTATTTAATGTTGATTGCAATTCCACTTTTAGTTTATACAATTGGATTTGGAGAAGAAATTAACGAAGCGACAAGATGGATTAAAATTCCTTTTACAGGGATGACGGTACAGACCTCAGGTTTTGGGAAATTGGCACTCATTATATATGTAGCAAGAGCCATTTCATCCAAGCAGGAGTATATTGAAGATTTCAATGATGCATTTATGCCCATAATTATTCCGATACTAATTATTTGTGGTTTGATTGCGCCATCGGATTTATCTACTGCTGCAGTACTATTTTTCACATGCCTTTTGATGATGTTCATGGGGCGAGTAAGTTTGAAATATATCGCATTGCTATTGTTTTTGGGAGTTGTGCTATTTACATTTTTAGTCACCTTTGGAACTATATTTCCGGATTTAGGGATTGTTCGAGTTGATACTTGGGCAGAAAGATTAGAACAGTTTATGGATCCAAATTCAGTTGTCTATCAAGTAGAACAATCTAAGATTGCAATTGCAAATGGAGAATGGTTTGGAGTAGGACCTGGGCAAAGTATTCAAAGAAATTATTTACCATCTGCCTTTGCTGATTATATCTACTCAATCATTATTGAGGAGTATGGATTGATACTAGGAGGATTGACTATTCTTTTGCTTTATGTTCTTTTGTTCTTTAGATGTGTTTCTATTGTTACAAAAAGCCCAAAAGCATTTGGTGCGATGCTCGCATTAGGATTAGGTTTGATGTTATCCTTACAAGCATTAATAAATATTGCAGTCAATGTGAATTTATTACCAGTTACAGGATTAACACTTCCTATGGTAAGTAAAGGTGGAACTTCAATACTTATTTCAAGTATCGCCTTTGGAATGATACTAAGTGTGAGTCGATATATTGAAAAAACGACTTAGTGATTTATAATCACGAAATATAAAAAAGAAACGAACATTCTTTTAACCAATACAATTTAAAAAACAGAACTCTAAAAAATTAAAAACTTTAAACGTTATGAGACCCACAGTTTTTTTATTTGACAAGAAAGTACAACCTAAAGGGCAAGTTAGTGAACAGTTGTTAACTGGGACATGGTTGGCTGTAAAGAATGTTTCTAGAAAAGATTTAATGGAAAAATTTGATTTACAAATTTCATTAAACTTGAATTGGGATGCAGGATTATTATTGAAAAATGACGCTTCAAGAGGAGTTGGTGGTAATTTCTTAATGCCGCCAAGTTTAGACGGATGGACATTTTTAGTAGGAGAAACTTTCAATGATAACCTAGAAATGATTAGAAAATGTAAAGAACTTTCTATGGAATATGGAGAAGTTTATTTCTTTTCTAACATTCCTTCTACAGAATCTAATCTTTGGATTTATGGAGAAAATGGTTTGATGGAAAGATGGGAAACTGAAGATGAAGATTTAGATAGAGAAGTAGCAAATTTACCTTTTGACTTCAAAAAATTTAATCATCAATTGAAGTTTAAAGATGTTTTGCTTTGTAAAAACAAAAAGAGTCAGAACCAAATGAGATTGTGGTAATACTTAGTCAGGTGTCCGATACCTAATTAACAAATTCAAACAATGAAAGTAATCATAAGCGGCGGTGGATCTGGCGGACATGTTTTCCCCGCAATAGCGATTGCAAATGAATTGAAAAAACAACGTCCCAATGCAGAAATCCTATTTGTAGGAGCGGAGGGGAAAATAGAAATGGAAAAAGTCCCAAAAGCGGGATACCCAATTAAAGGTCTTTGGATCAGCGGGTTTCATAGAAAATTGACATTACGGAATTTGATGTTTCCAATAAAACTGATTCACAGTTTATTTAGAGCTTACGGAATCATTCGAAAATTTAAACCAGATGTGGTGGTTGGGGTAGGAGGTTTCGCAAGTGGACCAACGCTTCAAGTTGCAACAATGAAAGGAATTCCAACTCTGATTCAAGAGCAGAATTCTTTTCCAGGAATAACAAATCGATTGTTAGCAAATAAGGTAGATCGTATTTGTGCAGCCTACGAAGGATTAGAGCGTTTTTTCCCAAAAGAAAAAATAAGGCTCACAGGTAATCCAGTTCGACAAGACATAATGGAATTGTCGAATCAGCGTGAAGAAGGAATCGAATATTTTGGTTTGGATAAAAACAAAAAGACGATTTTTCTTTTTGGAGGAAGTTTAGGAGCGAGAACATTAAATGATGCAATGGGGGCAAATAAAGATTTGCTAGAAAAAAACCAAAACGTTCAAGTGCTTTGGCAAACAGGGAAACTTTACATTGACGAGTTTCAAAATTCTGCAACTGCTCAACTGCCGAATGTAAAGGTTTTACCTTTTGTAGATCGAATGGATTTGGCTTATGCAATGGCGGAAATTATGGTGACGAGAGCAGGAGCCCTAACTATTTCAGAACTTTGTTTGGTTGGAAAACCTGCAATTCTTATTCCTTCGCCAAATGTGTCGGAGGATCATCAAACGATGAATGTTAAAGCTTTAAGCACTAAAAATGCTGCAGTTTTAGTAGAAGATAAAAATGCGAAAACGATGTTGGAACAGGCTTTGCATATGCTTGATAATGAGGAAGTTATAAAATCATTAAGTGAGAATATTAAAAAACTGGCTCAACCGAGAGCTACGGAAAATATAGTTTCTGAAATTCTAATGCTGAATGACTGAATTAATTTTGAATTTTGAATGCTGAATTTTGAATATTTCAAAATCGGTTTCTACGATTTTTCGTCAGATTCAAAATTCAGCATTCAAAATTCAAAATTAAAAAAGAGTGAAACTAGAGGACATTAAAATAATCTATTTCGTCGGCATAGGAGGCATCGGTATGAGTGCCTTAGCAAGACATTTTAACAGCCGAGGAATTGCAGTTTTCGGATACGATAAAACCGAAACAACACTAACCAAAACGTTGGCAAGTGAAGGGATGAAAATCCATTATGACGATGATATTTCGCAAATACCAGAAGGCGTGGACTTGGTAGTTTATACTCCAGCCATTCCAAAATCACATAGCGAACTGAGTTATTTTTGGGAAAATGATTTTCCTGTAAAGAAACGCTCAGAAGTACTTGGAATCATTAGCCGAAGTATGAAAGCGATTGGGGTTGCAGGAACCCATGGTAAGACATCTACAAGTTCGATTTTGACTTGGTTGTTAAAAGTTGGAGGTGTGGATTGCACCGCTTTCTTAGGTGGAATTGCTCAAAATTTTGAGAGTAATTTTATTGAAGGAAAAAGTGATTGGGTGGTGATTGAAGCAGATGAATATGACCGTTCCTTTTTACAATTGAATCCTGACATGGCAATTGTATTGTCCATGGATGCCGATCATTTAGATATTTATGGAGACCATGCTGCTATGCATCAGAGCTTTTACGAATATTTGGATAAGACGAAACCAGACGGATTTGTTTTTGTAAAAGATGGTTTGCGAGTACCATTTAATAAAGTGAATATCACATACGGACAATTTGGAATTGATAGTGGAGGATACCGAGCGGAGAATGTGAGAGTGGAAGAAGGTTTCTTTGTTTTTGATTTTAAAAGTTCGATTGAAAATATTGATAACATTAAGTTTACATTACCTGGAAAACACAATGTTGAAAATGCAACTGCAGCAATCGCTGTTGCTCAACAACTGGGAATTAAAGGTGATGATGTAAAAAAAGCTTTAGCTTCGTTCAAAGGAATTAAGCGAAGATTTGAAAGGATATTTGACCAAGACGGCATAGTTTATACTGATGATTACGCACATCATCCTTCTGAATTGAATGCAGCGATTGGTGCAGCATGCATGCTTTTTCCCAATAAGAAAATCACGGGAATCTTCCAACCTCATTTGTACTCACGTACCAATGATTTTCAAGATGGTTTTGCTGCTGCTTTAGACCAACTGGATGAGGTGCTCTTAATGGATATTTATCCTGCAAGAGAATTACCAATGCCCGGTGTAACGTCTAAAATTATTTTTGATAAAATGAAAAATCCAAACAAGGTGCTGGTAACAAAGGCGACTTTGATGGATACTTTAAAAGATAGAAATGTAGAAGCATTGTTGACGCTTGGAGCAGGAGATATTGATACTTTTGTTTTACCAATCAAGGAATGGCTTAAAGGTAATTAATAATTGATAATGAAAAATTAATAATTATCGAGCTAACGTGATTTTTAAAATTGTCTATGTACTACAAGGTTTTCGACAATTATTAATTTTTCATTTTTAATTATTCATTGCAGCTCTGCTGCCATGTGGTAAGAAAAAAACAGACTGAGAAATGAATTCTGAGACCCTCAAAACGATAAGACGTTTAGCACTCATTGCGATTGCATTTGTATTGTTAGGGTTTGTTGTTTGGTCAGTCAATAAGCGAGAAAGTTCGCTTTCAGGAGACATGAAAATTGTAATAGATCCTTTGCCAAATGGGAGAAATCTTATGACTCAAGGAGATATTCAAACGATCATACAAAGAAACTTTGTATTCAACTTAACGGAGGAAAAAGTTCCTCTTGGAAAATTGAAAGTAGGTGAAATTGAAAGAGTTTTAGAAGCCGAACCATTCGTATTGGATGCGGAAGTTTATGTGGATTCAAAAAATCAATTGTATATCCATACGACTCAACGAACACCTATTATTCGAGTTATTGACAAGGACAATCAAAACTATTACATGGACATCGATGGCAGGCAAATGCCGATGTCAGATCACAGTACGGCAAGGGTGATTGTAGCGACTGGACAGATACCACCGTACACTCCGGATTTTATGGAACCGAAGAAAAAACATTTTTTAAAAAAACTGTTTGACCTCGTTCAATATATCCGAGCCGACGAATTTCTTAACTCAATGGTTGAGCAAATTTATGTCGACAAGAAATTAGAATTTACGCTAATCCCAAAAGTGGGAAGGCAGAAAATAATTTTTGGAAAATATGAGGATGTAGAAGACAAATTCAATCGCCTGAAATTATTTTATAATGAAGGCATGTCAAGAGAAGGATGGCAAAAGTATAAAACCATTAATTTGAAATACCGCAAACAAGTCGTTTGCCAAAAAAAATAAACTAATTGATTATGAATTCAAGATTAAGGATTTCGAAAATCCTTAATCCAATAATCCTAAATCCATAATCAAATAAGATATCCCTTACATTTTTTAACCATAAAAAGAACGTAACACTCTTTTAAACTTTGAAACATTATGATGATGGAAGCAAACTTACCGAAACAAGATGTCGTAGTAGCTTTGGACATAGGCACTACAAAGGTTTGTGCGATTGCAGGTCGTAAAAACGAATATGGCAAAATTGAGATCCTCGGAGTCGGCAAAGTCGATTCAGAAGGTGTCATGCGTGGTATCGTTACAAACATCGAGAAAACTGTCAGAGCAATTTCTGACGCTGTAAAAGCTGCCGAGCGTGCAGTAGGAAAACCTATTAAAATCGTTCATGTAGGTATTGCAGGACAACACATTAAAAGCCTACAACATCGTGGAATCTTGACAAGAGATAATGACCACGATGAAATTAGTCAAAAAGATATTGATCGCTTAGTGAGCGATATGTACAAATTGGTATTGCCTCCAGGTGATAAAATTTTGCATGTCATTCCACAAGAGTACACGATTGATAATGAACAAGGGATTACTGATCCTATTGGGATGTCAGGAGTACGATTGGAAGCGAATTTTCACATTATCACAGGACAAATTACTGCTTCACACAATATTGATAGATGTGTTCGTAGAACAGGTTTGCAAGTTGCAGACATGACTCTAGAACCTATCGCTTCTTCTGCAGCTGTACTAAGTGATGAAGAAAAAGAAGCAGGTATTGCACTTGTGGATATAGGTGGAGGTACAACTGATATTACTATTTTTCAAGAAGGTATCATTCGACACACAGCGGTGATTCCATTTGGAGGAAATGTAATTACAAAAGATATCAAAGAAGGTTGTACAGTTATTCACCAACAAGCTGAAAAGTTGAAAATTAAATTTGGTTCTGCATTAGCAGAGGAAGTTTATGATAATCGAATTATTACAATTCCTGGATTAAAAGGGCGTGAGCCAAAAGAAATTTCTGAAAAAAACTTAGCTCGAATTATTCAAGCAAGAGTTGAAGAAATTTTGGATTACGTAGTTTGGGAAATTAGAAGAAGTGGTTACGAAAGAAAATTGATTGGAGGAATTGTTTTGACTGGCGGAGGAGCATTGTTAAGTCATATCGACAAGTTAACTGCTTTCCATACAGGAATGAACACTCGAATTGGTTTGCCAATAGAGCACTTAGCTCATGGCTATACGGAGCAAGTTTGTAGTCCAGTTTATTCTACTGCAATTGGATTGTTAATCAAAGGCGTTGATGCTAATGAATTACGTCCAGAGAGAATAGAGGAGCCTGTAGTTGCTGAAGTACAAGTCGAGGAAGTTGAAAAACAACCTTCGAATGCTTCAGAAGTGAAAGGTAAATGGTACGACCAACTTTTCAAAAAAACCAAAGAATGGTTTGAAGACGAACCTGACTCTGATTTTTAAAAACGTTTGACGTTCAACGTTACACGTTCGACGGGGAAAACGTAAAACGTCTACCGTAAAACGTTCAACGTATTAGAAACTATGAGAAACATTTTATCTAATTCCTTTTAATAAAAAAACACTCAATATTATGTTATTTGATTTGCCAAAAGAAACTACATCGATAATAAAAGTGATTGGCGTCGGGGGTGGCGGAAGCAATGCTGTGAATCACATGTTTAACTTAGGTATTGTAGGCGTTGACTTTGCCATTTGCAATACTGATAATCAAGCTATGGAACAAAGTAAGATTCCAACTAAAATTCAGTTGGGACCAAACTTAACCGAGGGACTTGGTGCAGGTTCAAAACCTGACATCGGACGTCAAGCTTGTATCGAATCTATAGATGAGATAAAAACTTTTTTAGCTAGTAATACAAAAATGCTTTTTGTGACTGCAGGAATGGGTGGTGGTACTGGAACAGGTGCTGCTCCAATCATTGCTAAAGCAGCACAAGAAATGGATATTTTAACGGTAGGAATTGTTACCCTTCCATTTTCATTCGAAGGTCGTCGTCGATCAAAACAAGGTGTTGACGGATTGGATGAATTGAAAAAAAATGTGGATACTTTAATTGTAATTTCTAATGATAAATTACGTCAAATTCACGGTAACTTAAAATTATCTGAAGCCTTCTCAGAAGCCGATGACATTTTATCTACTGCTGCAAAAGGTATTGCAGAGATCATCACCGTTCCAGGTTATGTAAACGTGGATTTTGAGGATGTCAATACAGTTATGAGAGGTAGTGGAGTTGCTATCATGGGTACTGCAACTGCGGAAGGAGACGACCGTGCGAAGTTAGCAGTTGATGAAGCATTGAATTCTCCGCTTTTGGAAGAGAATGATATTAGAGGTGCTCAGCACATTTTATTAAATATTACTTCTGGAACTCGTGAGGTAACGATGGATGAGATTTTTGAAATCACAGAATTCGTTCAAGAAGAAGCAGGTTTTGGTACTGATTTGATTTGGGGAAATTGCTTTGATGAATCGCTTGGTGAAAAATTAAGTGTGACTGTAATTGCAACAGGCTTTGAAGAAAATCGCCCAACAGCTGTTAAAACTGGAAATGCTAAAATTAAAATTCCATTGGATGATGGAGCTGAAGATCTAAAAAAAAAGAATGGGGTTTTCGACATCGGGCATTCTAATGGAGAGAAAGCCAAGACGATAGAATTTGATGATATCCGTTCTAACTACGATGCGTACCAAAAACAAAATGGGTACTCATATGAAGAGCCTTACGTTAAGAATCAGGATAAGCAGAGAATGGAAGAGGAACGTAAAAAAAGATTACAATATGAAGCTCAAAAACGAGAGGAAAGACTCCGTAATTTGAGTGTAAAATTAAATAATCCACAAACGGTAAATGAGTTGGAAAACGAACCTGCTTACCTCCGTAGAAAAGTAAAGTTGGATGATATTCCTCATAGTAAAGAGGATAAAATGTCACGCTTAACTATCTCGGATGATGTAGAACCAGAGATTCGTTCTGACAATTCATTCTTACACGATAACGTGGACTAAAGAAAATGGATGATATTAGGAATTCAATTTTGTCTTCCTTTTCATTATCCATTACTAAATGGTTCCATTGGATTCCTAGAGTCCGTTATGGTTCTTTTAAGGGATTAGTTTAAATATGAAGGCATTCGCACCTAGGTGGGGATGCCTTTTTTATTAGTTGGAGCAAACAAATATGAATTATCTCGATATATACGACACTCCCATTCAACCTAGTTTAAAAAAAAAATTGCCTAATTGTACTCTACCCGATGATTTTCAAAAAGTCTCGTAGAGACTTTTTGAAAAATCATCGGGTAGAGTGGCCAAATTGTTTTTCTTTTACTATTTTTAAATTCGACAAACAAATATACTTCCCATAAACTATTCTCTTAGATTCCAAATAAATCGAGTATAGCAAACATTACTTCAAAAAACAATGATACAATTCATCAATAACATCAAATTGACGAATTGAAAAAATAGATAATAAAACAACCAATGATTCCATTTAAAGAGGGTTCCGTTAATTTAATCACCTTATTTATTATTTTAGGATCTATTCTAGGCATAATACTTACTGCCTTTTTGTGGGGTAGTCGATCAGGTAAAAATAGAGCGAATGTCTATTTAGGATTTTTGATTTTACTATTTACATTATTTCTTCTACCTAGTTTTCTATTTATATTAGGATGGTTAGATGACTTTCCACATATCATTAAATTATATTTGGTTTCACCCTTATTGATAGGGCCGTTTACTTATTTTTATGTTCGTAGTTGTACTCAAAAAGGATTTGAAATTAAATCTAAAATGTGGTTGCATTTTCTTCCCCCTTTGCTTGGGATAATTTATCATATTCCTTATTTCATTTTATCTGGAAATGAAAAAATACAACATTATTTCAGCTTCTTTGAAAATCAAGGTTTTACAGAACCTCCAATAGTTCCAATTACAAAAGCACTTTATACTATAATTTACGTTATCATTTCCATTAGAATTGTTTTAAAATATAAAGACCATTTGACAAATTCTTCTTCCTATATTGATTCTGCTTTTCATCGATGGCTTTTGATATTTTGTTCTGCATTAATAACTCCAGTTTTTACAGCAGCACTTTTTGTTATTTTTGGAAAAGGAAGTGGATTGGGTTTTATACCTTTAACACTTCTACTTTTTGCACCATTTGGATTTATTATTGTAGTTTTCTTTTTAGTGTTATTTAAACCAAGTTTATTTATGGTATTTCCTCATCAAATGTTAATACCAGAATCTACAGAAGATAAAACGCAGAAGTATGAAAGTTCAAATTTGCAGGATACTCAAAAAGAAAAATATTTAAAAACACTACTTGATTTTATTGATAAGGAAAAACCTTATTTAGACCCCGAGCTGACTTTAGCTCGACTCTCTGGACAAATAAATATTCCATCTCATTACCTTTCCCAAATCATCAATGAAAAGATGGAATGTAATTTTTTAGATTTTATCAATAAATATCGAATCCAAGAAGCTAAAGCTAAATTGGCAAATAATAAATATGATCATTATACAATTGTAGCGATTGCCTTTGAAGCTGGGTTTAATTCAAAAACAACATTTTATTCTGCATTTAAAAAATTTACAGAAACCACTCCTAGTCGTTATCGAAAATTGGTAAAAATCAGTTAGGATATTTGCCACTTTGGTATTAAATATTCTAACCTAAAGAAGGTTGTTTAATCTAAGAAAAAAATGAAAGACTCCAGTAGGGGTGCTTTTTTTATTGATATTTCCATACCTTAATGAATAAATGTGAACAATTACTTAATTCTAAATAAAATCCTTCCTAAATTCTCTCAAATAGAATCCTCATTTTACCAAATAACCTATTTAGTAAAAACATCCAAAGTTTTTTTTTAATAAAAAGCACCTTTTTAGAAAAATTCCATATTGTTATCTTTAATGTTTTAACTTCCTGATTATCAGCAAGTTACAAGAATGTCCTATTGAGGAAATTATCCGCATTTATAGATCCGTACATCCGTATCTATAATTTCGAACTTTTTAAAAAGGATTTTTTTCGATGTTTGACCTGTTCTTGCAAATGAGAGGTTTTGCCTTCATTTAATTTTTAAAACTTAAACAAACAATATGAAAAATCTATCTCAAGAAAAGTATTTTCTTCCATCCAATTCTCCTTAAAAAAATTCTTTTTTAATCATTCCTAGAGACTAACATGTTTTCGATTTTTTTATAAAAAAATCAAAAAACACTTAACGGATTCAACTACTGTTGAAAACCGAATGGAGAACTTATATCTCAGTTGGCACTTCTCCGTGTACAATCAACAAAAATTGCCAACTAATTTTTTAAACCAAATTATACAAACAATTATCATGAAAAAGCAAACCTTGCACACTAGCAATCGAAAAGAAAAATCAATTTCTATTTCCATTCTTAAACAAAAGAATCAATATTTATTTGTTCTACTTTTTTTACTCCTTCCACTCATAGGGTTTTCACAAGTTAACTGGACAGGGGCAACTTCTTCTGACTGGGATGAACCTACCAATTGGGATAGTGGAACAGTCCCCATAATTTCAAATGAAGTGGTCATTCCAAATGTAACACCATATCCAATAATTTCAAACACTACAACTGCTTTTGCCAAATCGGTGGAAGTAAAAGCTAATGCAACCCTCCTAATAGCAGGGGACTTGAAAATAGAAAATAGTGTGGGGATTGCTGGTATGCTTATTTTTGGAAATGTAACCGTTCAAAACACGGGAAACTTAATTATTGATAATACAGAAAACCAAGGGATACGAATCAATTCTAGTGGTCAGTTTACTAACCAAAATATAGTAAATATAGGATTAAACGGAGGAACAGATAATATCGAATCAACTGGAATTGTAATAAGAGGAATACTAAATAATCAGGAAGGGACTATCACTATTGGAAACACAGAGGCCAATGGAATTTCCATAGGTAATGGTGGAACATTAAATAATGAGGCAACTATTAATGTTGGAAATAGTGGGGGACTTATAGGCTCTAGAGGAATTCTAAATCAAAGTTTCTTGAATAATAAAGTGAATGGGTTAATTACAATAGATAATGCTGGTACTGAAGGAATTCTGAATGAGGGAACAGTATTGAATGAGGGAATTATTGACATCAGGCTTCTTGGAATCATTACTTTTAGTGGAATATTGAATAGAGCTAATTTTACTAATGCCGCTTGTGCTAAAATTATCATAAATGATAATTTTAGCAATGATAATAGTAGCGTATTTACAAATAATGGCACTTTCATTATTAATACTTCCAAAGACCATATCAACGACAATACATTCATCAATAATGGCATACTAGAATATCTTCAAATACCCCAAATACCCAGTATTACTAACAATGGTTTGACCAATCAAAAAACCACCGCAACATCTTGTCCAGCCAATTTAATTCCTGCCTTGGATTTAGGAAGTTCCAATAGTTTAACTATAGATGGTGTTTTCCTAGATGCTGAGGCGACTCAGTCAGCAGGGACTTATGTTCAAGCGACGAATACTTTTACTCCTACGACTGCTTTTCAAGAAGGTGTGGATAATAATTATTTTGTAAAAATAACAGATGCGACAAATAATTGTACGAGTGTTGTTATCACTTGGGTAGTAGAAGCTACAGGCACTTGTTGTACCGTATTGACTTGGTATGAAGACAATGACGGCGATGGTTTTGGAAATGTAGCAGTTAGTCAAATGAGTTGTACGCAACCGACAGACTATGTCTTGGACGATACAGATTGTGATGATACCAATGATGCAATTAATACCAATGCAACAGAAATATGTGGCAATAACATTGACGAAAATTGTGATGGCAATGTGGATGAAGGATGTAGTACTTACTGCGACGGCTACGGCCAATCCACTCAATACGAATGGATTGAAAAAGTAAAATTTGCAGGTATTGATAATACCTCTGGCGACAATGGTGGTTATGCAAATTTTACGAACCTAACTGCAACTGTCGATGCAGGAAGTACTTATTCTATTCAACTCAAACCTGGTTATGCTCAGGGGGCGTATTGGGAGTACTGGTGTGTATGGATTGATTTTAACCAAGACAATGATTGGGACGAAGCAGACGAATTGGTTTTCTATAAATTCAAACCTGGAACAGCAAATGGAAACGTCTCTATTCCAAATTCAGCGATGGGAGGAACTACTCGTATGCGGGTATCCATGACTTATAATGGTTGGGCAGATCCATGTGATGTTTTTGCAGATGGAGAAGTAGAGGATTACACCGTTGACATTATTCCAAGCAACAGTCTTTACTGTAATTCCAGCGGACAATCTACTCAATATGAGTGGATCAAAAAAGTAAAATTGGGCAGTATCAATAATACTTCGGGAGATGATGGTGGCTATGGTGATTATACCTCCATGAGTACGACTTTACAATTGGGTCAGTCCAAAACGATTACACTAAAGGCAGGTTACAGTAGCGGTTCTTATCCTGAATATTGGAGAGTATGGGTAGATTGGAATCAAGATGGTGACTTTGATGATTATGGAGAAAAACAAGTACAAACAAATGGTTATGGAACAGAGCATGGAGCGATATGTGTGCCTTATGATGCAATACTTGGGAATACTCAAATGCGAGTAAGTATGAAGTATGGCAGTTATGCTTCTTCTTGTGAAGAGTTTGCCAATGGTGAAGTGGAAGATTATACAATTGAGGTAGTGAGTGGTTCGAATAATTTAATCGTAAATTCTACAAGTGACGCAATGGTTATTATTGAAAATATTCAGAGTGTTGCTTCGCAAAGTGAAAATGATGGAAATGATTTGAAAGTTGTAAACGAATTGTTATATGTTTCTCCGACGGTAAACGTTTTCCCAAATCCAGCACATTCGAAAGTGAATATTCAACTTGGAGAGATAGGAGATGAACCTGTTAATGTATTGATTTACAATCAATTAGGAAAGCTGATGTTTGAAATCAAAACAGAAAATCCAATTTTGGAGATTGATCTTTCTGATAGTCGATTTATTAATGGGGTTTATTTGATAACACTTCAACAAAATGAATGGAGAAGAACAGAACGGTTAGTGATAGCAAAATAGTAGTTGTTTGTTTTTATTAAGAGTTTATTGATATTCCCGAATCTTCAAAAGGAGGTTCGGGATTTTTGTTTTATAAAATGAAGACATTCGTAATTCATTTCATTACTTTTGCCCATCTAAATAAAAGTAGTCATGAGAAAATTCTTTCCATTTTTTTTCCTAATATTATTTTTTTCTTGCCAAAATGAATCGCCAGTTTTTGCACCTCAATATTTTAAAATCGCAGGGCAGACGATGGGGACGACTTATCATATGACTTATAAAGATAGTTTGGGAAGGAATTTTAAAATGGAGGTGGATTCGATTTTAGTAGAGATTAATCAAGATGTATCTACTTATATTGAAGACTCTTATATTTCAAAATTTAATAAAGGTAAAAGTGATGATGTAGAACAGGATTTGAGTAATTACCAATATTTTAATGAAGTTTTTAAAGCATCAAAAGAAATTTATAAAAAGACAGATGGTTACTTTGACCCTACTGTAATGCCTTTAGTTAATTATTGGGGATTTGGTTATAAACCTAAAAATCCTATAAATGAGATTGATAGTTTTAAGGTGGATTCTCTAAAGCAATTAGTTGGTTTTACAAAAATTGAACGCAACTGTGATGGGACTACTTTGGGTATGTTATGTTTTTACAAAAAGCAAAACACTAAAATAGAACTCGACTTCTCTGCCATCGCAAAAGGCTACGCCGTAGATGTCATCTCCATTTATTTCGAAGCAAAAGGGATCAAAAATTACCTTGTAGAAATAGGTGGAGAAATGAGAACTAAAGGGAAAAACAGCAAAGGCAAACTTTGGACAACCGCCATCAACACTCCAAAAATATCCGCAGGACTCTACGAATATGAAGCTATCGTTAAACTTAATAACAAAGCAATTGCAACTTCAGGAAACTATCGAAATTTTCATAAAGTTGGAGATGAATGGTATGGTCATGAAATCAATCCTAAAACTGGTTTTCCAGAAAAAAGTAATTTATTAAGTGTATCTGTTCTTGCCGATGATTGTATGAGCGCCGATGCTTATGCTACAGCCATGATGGTTATGGGATTAGAAAAATCAAAAGCCTTGGCAGAAAGACTCGATAATCTCGATGCCTTTCTTATTTTTGCAAACGAAAAGGGGGAATTGGAAACTTTTTATACCTCTGGATTTGAAGGGAATGTATTTAAATAATAGAATTAAATGGTTTAAAGTTGTTTAGTGTAGTTGAAGTTGGTTTAAAATAAACTCTATTTTTGAACAACGCATTCGATAACTATTTTAAACCAACTCCAACTACACCAAACAACTTTAAACTATTAAAAAAAACAATTAATGGATTTTAACCTAGACAGAGATTTGTGTTTTTTTGATGTAGAATCAACAGGACTTAGTGTGGTCAAAGATAGAATTTTACAAATAGCAATTATCAAATATCATAAAAACGGAAACCCACCAACTGAACTTTCCATGATGATTAATCCTGGAATTCCGATTTCGGAAGAGGCGATGAATGTTCATGGAATTACTCCAAAAATGTTAGCCAACAAACCTACTTTTCAACAAGTTGCAAGAGAGTTATTTGAATTTATAGGAAGCTCAGATTTGGCTGGATATAATTCTAATCGTTTTGATGTACCTATGCTGATGGAAGAATTTGCAAGAGTGGGAATTGAATTGGATATGTCTAGAAGACGTACAATTGATGTCCAACGGATTTTTTATAAAATGGAACCTCGTACGCTTCGTGCAGCTTTAAAATATTATACGGGGAAAAGAATAGAGAATGCACATGATGCATTGGCTGATGTGAGGGCTACTGTAGATGTGTTAAAAGGGCAATTAGAAAAATATGACGGCGTTGATATGGAAGACGGAGAAGGTTTTATGATTGAAGCTCCTGTAAAAAATGATATGCAAGTCCTTCATAGCTTTACAACTGATGATAAAATGATTGATGCGACTATGCGTTTAAAATATAATCATGAAGGAGTTGTGGTTTTTAATTTTGGAAAATATCAGGGGCAGGATGCAGCCAAAGTTTTAACAGAAGATCGCCAATATTATAATTGGATGTTGAACAAAGAATTTTCAACTCAAGTGAAACAACTGATTAAGAAATTGGTCAAGGAATACAATAAAAAAGATTAAGTTATTTTATGACAAAAATAAATGAATTAAAAGAAACTAGTCCTTCTAGAACTCAAAGTTCTGGAAGGGCTTTTTTTAAAATTATGTTTTACACGTTTATGGTTTTATCCATAGGGTGTGGCGATTCAGAAGAAGGATGCCTTGATATTGATGCAACAAATTTTGATGTGTCAGCCGATAAGCAATGTGAAAGTTGTTGTACTTATCCAGAACTTAAGTTGAATATTTTTCATAGTATTTCTACAACTGGAATTGTTCAAGTAGATAGTTGTATTAATCATTCAGGTGATTCGACTTTGACAAATGGGAATAATAATTTTTTCCAAATAAAAGATATTTCATTCTATCTATCTGACTTTGAGATGGTGATGTCTGATGGAACTATTATAGAAGTAGAGGATACGATTACTTTAAATATTTTTGACGATCAAGCAGGAACTACATTTAAAGACACTTTGGTAAAAGATGATTTTGTTTTGATAGAAAGAGGCAGCTTTAGTTATACTGTTGGCGAATTTAGAACCCCCGGGTCTTATTCCAAAATTAAGTTTAAGGTTGGTTTGGGTGCGCCAATTAATACAACGAATGATACCCTTTTGACATCTTCCCATCCTTTAAGTGATGACCAAGAAATGCACTTTCCCACTAGAGAAGAGGGATATGTTTTCCAAAAATTTGATATCGTAAAAGATACAGCCGATTTCCCAGATACAGAGTCTTTCCAAATAGGTAAGGAGTTTTTTAATACGGTTTTAATTGAATTAGATTATGAAAAGAACTTTGAACCAGGATTTGACATAGAAATTCCAATCAAAGTAAAATATGGAGAATGGTTGAAGGGCATAAATTTTGCGACAGATAATGAATTGACTATTAAATCAACTATTGTCAGTAATACGGCAGATGCTTTTGAAATTGACGAATAGGTGCTAAAAACTGTCTTTTTTACATCTGTTTTTAAAACAGAATTAAGGTTTGAAGCGTTTCTTTTATATATTCGACTTCCTTTTTCAGTTTTAAAGAAATAACTACTTCATTGTAGCTTTTAAAAAAAAATACCTATGAAAAAATTATTAACATTTCTCTTTATCATTTCATTATTCTCTCAATTTTCATGTGATCCAGAACCTACATTTGAAGGTACTACTGATGTAGAATTGGTTTTTAAAGGCACATTTGGAGATGAAGCATTGATGGTAAATAAAGAATATAATTACAATAGTTTTCCAATCCGATTCGATCAATTTAATTTCTATATCGCAAATGTAGTTTTGATAAAAGAGATAGGAGGAAGCCCAGAAGAAACGGAATTAATTGACGTCGATTTTGTAGAGTTAAGTTATAAAATCGATGAGACTGCTGATGCAGAAAGAGGATTTATTGTTACTGCGAAGAATATACCAGTAGGAGATTATTCAGGAATTAAAATTAATTTAGGTGTTCCATCAGATTTGAATAAAACAAGTTGGAATGACTATGGCTCAGGCCATCCATTACGAAATGATACTCATTATTGGATTGCTTGGGAAAGTTTTATTTTTTCAAAAACAGAAGCTAGATTTGATGTGGATAATGATGGAAGTTTTTCTCATAAAATAGCTTACCACACAGGATCCGATGAAGCATACCGAACTAATTTCTTTGCAAAAAATATTGTTTTGGAAGAAGATGTGAATACTCAAATTACTTTTAACATTGATGCAAAAAATATGTTTGAGAATATAGACATCTTAAATGAAACAGGAACCCACAATATTTCTGATTTGAGTTTAGTGAATAAAGTAATGGATAACTTAAATAATAGAGCACTTGATATAGAATAAGTCAGCTCAAAGAAAAAATTATTATTTTCAAGAAATCATCCCAATTTTTTAACACACAATTATTCGATTGTTGGAAAAATTGGGATGATTTGTATTTTGTGGTTTCTTCAATGGACAATTATCCATAGGCCAAAAAGATTAGGGCAAACGCATCAAAATAAGAAATTCCGCAAAAACTCAATTATTGAACGCAGAGACGGAGAGACGCAGAGCTTTTTTAATTTTTTCTATGAAAAAATCTCTGCGCCTCCCCGTCTCTGCGTTCAATCTATTTTTCCAAAGTGATAATTCGGTATAATTTCAATAAAATAATTTTGATGCGTTTAACCTACAAAAAGATTAACTATGAAAAATAAATCCTTTCTATTTTTATCTTTTCTTTTAGTAGTCTGGAGTTGTAATAATGACGATACTCCTATTGAGTGTTCTCCTGCAGGTAATCTTACCAATATAGAATATAATCCTCAAGATTATAATTTTGATACTGAAGACTGTCTCCCTTCAATGTTTATTCCTGCTGATAATCCTTTGACTGTAGCAGGTGTAGAATTAGGAAGGCACCTTTTTTATGATCCAATTTTATCAGCAGATAGTACAATGTCGTGTGCAGGATGTCATTTTATTGAACTAAGTTTTTCTGATGGAAAGAAAGTAAGTGCAGGTATCGATGGTATTGAAGGAATACGTAGTGCAATGAGTATCATAAATGTAGGCTATCTTGAAAAAGGATTGTTTTGGGATGGAAGAGTGAATACCCTAGAAGAGCAAGCATTACTTCCTGTTGAGGATCCTATTGAATTGCATGATACTTGGATGAATGTTGAAATGAAATTGAAACGACATGAAACTTACCCCACAATGTTTCGAGAAGCATTTGGAATAAATGATACTGAAGACATTACGAAAGAGCTAGCTGCAAAAGCATTGGCTCAATTCGAAAGAAGTTTGATTAGCTTTAACTCTGAATATGATAAGGTTAAATGTAAAGAGGAAGCTGCATTTTCAGATTCAGCAGAAAGAGGATTTAGAATGTTTTTTGATCATAACCAAAATCAAGGACAAGGATTGAAAGATGCAGAGTGTGGACATTGTCATAATGATATTTTATTTTCTAATGGTGAGTATTTTAATAATGGTTTAGATGTAGTTAATTCACTTACTGATTTTGAGGATTGGGGGAGAGGCTTGGTAACTCAAGACACATTTGATAATGGAAGATTTCGAGTTCCTACTTTACGTAACATTGCTCTTACGGCACCTTATATGCACGATGGCCGTTTTGAAACATTGGAAGAGGTAGTTGATTTTTATAATGAAAGTCCCAATCATGCTGGCGTAAATGTGGATGCTAATATTAGACCATTGAACTTAACAGATAGTCAAAAAGAGGATTTGATTAATTTTTTACATACACTAACGGACACCACATTTATTAATAATCCTGCTTTTCAAAATCCATTTTAAAATAATTTGGAATTTAGTTTTTTTAAAATTATATTTGACTTAAATCTATTACTTCCATACAAATAGTTGATAGTTTTTAAAACTATCAATCCTATCAAATAACACAATTAAAATTTCTATTCATTTACATATTTTTTAAAATTACTTTCATTCTTAATGGATGAAAATAATTTGCCAATTGAATTATTGAACTTATTCTTGCTAACACTTGATTAAGTCAAGACTTCTATTCCCCTTAACACACATAATTTATATTTGAAAATGAAAGAAATTAAAATCGCACTCATTGATGAAAATGAGGTGCTAAGAAAAGGGTTATCCAAATTATTAGAAGAAAAACCTTCCTTTACAATATTAGGAGACTATAAAAATATTTGTGAATCAAGAGAGGTACTTCAAGATAAATCACTTGATATTGTTATTTTGGATTTGAAAAATGAAATGGATCTTAATGAAATTTTATCCTTTAACCAATCATTAAAAGTGATCGGTTTGTCAGACAATATTAATGTTGATTTTATATCGAAGTTATTAAAAAAAGGAATGACTTCATATTTATTAAAAACAACCTGCCTAGATGAAGTAATTAAAACTATTAGGAATATTGGAGAAGGCAATACTTATTTTCCACCTAAGATCTCCTCTTTGTTTTTGCAATATTTATCACAACCAATACTAAATAAAAATGAAAAAGAAGATTTAGAAAATGTTTCTGTTACTCCTCGAGAAATGGAAATTCTAAAATACATTACTGATGAGTTTACAAATAAAGAGATTGCTGAAAAACTTTTTATTAGTACAAGAACAGTAGATGCACATCGCAGAAATTTATTATCAAAACTTGATGTAAAAAATACGGTAGGTTTGGTAAAATATTATCTTCGATTTGCCAGTAGAAATAAATCTTTTACATTTTAATATCCAGATAGGTAAAAAAGCCTATTTTTTAAAATAGGTAAAAATCTCTATTGTGTAGGTTATTTTAAAAACTGATATTTGTTTTATCAATACGGCAAATAGCCGAATCTAATCTATTCTATTTTTTCTTTCCAACTACATTTTTTACAAAAAATCTAATACTAATTATTTGATTAGTACCTATTAGTATTTTCTTCTTTATGGAAGAAAAACCACAACCTGTTCTATCACCGAATATTCTTACCCGAAATCCGTTTTTCCAAAATGTAAATTTATTGTTATAAATCTGTTTGCTGGTTTATGTGTACCAGTTTAAGCATAGTAATGGAATGTATATACCTGATGGGTGTATAATGTTATATATTTAATAATACTTTTTAATAAAAAAACTAAATTATGAAAAAGAATGTAATCTTATTGTTAGCTTTTTTGACATGTACGACTTTTATGTTTGCTCAAAATAGCAACAACATATCTTCAAAAGGAAAAAGCAATAGTGTAACTACTGAGCAAGATGGAGCTAACACTTCAACTTATAAGCAAAAAGGGAACTCTAATATTGGTATCGTAGCCCAAGAAGGTAATAATTCAGCTTCTGCACTACAGAAAGGAAATAGTAACAAAGGACATCAAGCACAAAAAGGTGAGGGGAACTCTCTTGATATTATCCAAAGAAATGGAGATTCTAATGAAGCACTTCAACAGCAAGGAGACCTTATGAATGGAGCTTATGATAATTCAGCAACTACTCTCCAAGATGGAAGCTCTAATTATTCCAGTCAAAAGCAAATGAGTAGAGGTAACAAGGCTGATATTGAGCAGCTAGGTAACTCTAATAGAGGTATTCAGACTCAAGCGAATTGGATGACTGGTGGAGAAGGTTCTAGAGCTGATATTGATCAAGAAGGAAATAGCAATCTTGCAAAGCAACACCAATGGGGAAAAGGTAATAATTCTGCATTGGTTATTCAAAATGGAAATAATAATATTTCAGAAGAAAGACAAGGCGGTTACAGCAATAATTCTTTAGTATCCCAAGATGGTGGTGATAAAAATAAAGCTAACATTGTTCAGCTTGGTACTGGGAATAAATCAGAAGGAACTGATCTTCAATATGGTATCGATCAATATGGAAGTAATAATAATGCTACAGTAAGACAAGATGGAGATAAAAATACATCAAGTGTTTTTCAAGGTGAATGGGACGTACTGAAATCTTCTAATAATACGGCAGAAGTTACTCAAGAAGGAGATCTAAATACAAGTGCTGTTACGCAATATTCTGATAATAATATTGCTGAAGTTGAACAAGAAGGAAATATAAATATGAGTATGGTAAACCAAAAAGGTGGTAGCTATAATTCTGCGATTCTTTCTCAAGAGGGAGATAAAAACATAAGCACTATTAATCAAAACGGAAGTAGTAATACTGCTAATGTAAAGCAAAATAGCGAGAACTAAGAGGTGTGAAGAAACTTGAATTTATAGTAAAAAGAAAAGATGGAATTATTTCCATCTTTTCTTTAACTCAATTGGATTTTAAAAAATTGAAATTATGAAAAAGGTTTTTGTGAAATGTAGAATTGGAATATTAATTTTTTTGTTGAGTATTATTTCAATTCCTTTTTTTGCTCAATTAGAGGAAGAGATTATGTTGACAATGCCACAGGATCAAACTATTGTAACGGATGCTAATTCAGAAAATGAATTAAATCTTTTTCAAAATGGTAATTCGAATTTGGCAAAGGTGATCCAAAATAAAAACATTCAATCTCTTCAATCAAATCAGATGATTTTAAGTCAGAACGGTTCTCAAAACAGACTGAACCTTCAACAGAATACTTCAAAAAGTAAAGTGATTTCTTCCCAAATTGGAAATGGAAATTCAGTAGATGTAATTCTAGAAGGTGAAGATGTCAATATGATGATTTTACAAGATGGTAATAATAATCATATCCGACAATCTGTAACTGAAAGTTCTAATTTAAATTTGAATTTAATTCAGCAAGGAAATAATCATTCGATTGAGCAAGAGTTTAGAAACCAAAATGAGATAGAAATGACGATTATTCAAAAAGGCCAAAATGCACAATTAAAAGTAATTCAAAATTAAATTCCATGAATTTTTCTTTAGCAACGCCCTTAATTTTTTTCTTCTTATTTCTTTTCAATATTTCTTTATTCGGCCAACAAACAATTATTCCTGCCGATAAAGATTTAAGAATTTCCATAGAGCCGAAACAAGAAGGAGGAGCATTAACAGTAGTTGGTCATATAGAAAATTTGACAAAAAATAAACTGGATTTAAAATATCGATTGACCGTTGTACAAAAGAAAAAAAATTATTCAAGGAGTAGACAAACGAATGAGTTTTCTTTAAATGAATTTGAAAAAAAGAAAATTGGGAGTGTAAGAGTCGCATATACTGTCCAGTCAATTTTTGATATTCGATTAGAAATTTTTTATGACACTACTTTGATTTCTTTTATGGAAATAAGTAATGAATCTGAAAAAGAAATAATAGGAACAGGTTTGTTGATTGATGATACTCGGACAAAAAATGGAAATGATTTTTACAGACTTTTTAATAAGCATTGGAGTGCTTCTGAATTTAAAACGGATGCGATGATAAAAATTGTGGAAAAACCTGGAAGGTCTAGGTCCACACAAATTTCAATTTTTGTTAATGATAATCATCTCATTCAAAGGAATCTTTTTACCCGCTATAATCAAATTGAAGAACAAGCTAAATGGGCTTTTGAGGTAACATATAATTATTTAAGCCAAAACCCAAGTGTTAATAATCCTACTGATACTGAAGATTTATTAGGGAATGGATTAAACTAATTTTAATCTATTCCAAGAGGCCCAAAAGCCATCCTGATTTCCGAAACAATACACTTACAATTTTTTACTTATAAAAAATACATCATGAAAACAATAACACAATTTTCAATAATATTAATTTTAACATTTTTTTGTAACCAACTTTTAGCTCAAGATTTTAAATATAAACCAATCAATCCTGCATTTGGAGGAGATACTTTTAATTATAATTGGCTGCTTAGTTCTGCTGAATCTCAAAATAATATTGAAGATCCAGATGCAACTTCTCCGTTTAGCGACAGAGGCGGTAATTCATTGGAAGACTTTACAGAAAGCCTAAACCGGCAGGTGCTTAGCCAACTTTCTCGAAACTTACTTAGCAATCAATTTGGAGAAGGATTGGAAGAAGGTTCATATTCCATAGGTGGTTTTGATATCAATGTGGAAGATGTTGGAGATGGACTTTCTGTTACGGTTTTTGATGGATCATCTGGAAGTGAAACCCAAATTATAATCCCATATTTTTAACTGTGAACGATTAATATTAACGATGAACTAAAAACTAATATTCGTTCACAGACAGTTCACAGTTGGTTCATCGTTCCTACTTACTTATTTACTTACAACTTTAATTTTTTAAAAATAGACTTGTTAAGCATTGATTATCAGAAAAATAGGATATTTGTGCAAAAAAATGATAGCATATCAAAAAATAAAAACAGACCGTCAATTTAAAGCCTCAACAGGAAAAAGTAAAAAAGAATTTGAACTATTATTATCAGATTTAGAAAAATACTACGAATCAAAAAATGGTCAAACCTATGAGGAACATATAGAAGAAAATGTCATTGAGATACCCAAATTAAAGACATTAGGAGAGGCGTTGTTTTTTGTATTGTTTCAAATGAAGAATGATTTAACATGGGATAGTTTGAGTGTGGTATTTGAAATGTCAAATGCTTCAGCATGGAATAACTTTAACGCATTTTCAAAATTATTAGAAGAGATGTTAGAAAAAAAAAGTGATGCCTAAAAGGCATTATGGAAGTGTAGAGGAATTTGAAAAGCATACAGAGTCAGCCGAAGAAATAATTTTTGATGGTACCGAAACTCCGATAGAACGTCCAAAAGGCAATGATAATCAACGAGTTAAGTATAGCGGAAAGAAAAAGACGCATACGAATATAGCATTAATTCTATCGGATAAGAATACAAAGATTTATTATGTCAGTCAATTGTATGATGGTAGTCAGGTTGATTTTGGAATATTAAAAAAAGAGTTTCCACCGTCAAAAGATTGGTTTGGTAAGAGGAAGCTATTATTGGATTTAGGATTTATAGGTTTTAAAAAAGTGTATAATGTAAAAGAATTGTTACTAGGAGAGCGAAAAAAACGGAAGTCAAAAAAAAATCCTAACCCAGAATTGACACCAGCACAAAAAGAGAATAATAGAAAGATAAGTAGAGAAAGAATTTTCGTGGAGCATGCCATTGGGAAAATGAAAATATACCGCATTTTAAAAAACAGATGTCGAATAAAAACAATAGAATTACAAAATAGAATTATTGGTTTAGCAGCAGGGCTTTGGAACTACCATCTCAGCCTAGCAAATTGATAATCAATGCTTAACAAGTCTAATGAAAACATTTTTGAACCTACTATCCTTTGCCTTGAAGGCAATGCTCTTAGTGTTATTTTTATCTTCTTGTGGAGCATATTTAAACCAACCTACAAGAGTCGAATCTGCTCGACCAGGAGAGCTTACCAAGATGACTTCCAAGCTTAAAGAGTTACCAAAAACCTCAAATCCTGTTTTAGTAGCAGTCTACAAATTTCGAGACCAAACGGGGCAGTACAAACCTTCTGAGAACGGAGCAAGTTGGTCGACTGCAGTTACCCAAGGCGCCACCACTATTTTAATGAAGGCATTAGAAGATTCCAATTGGTTTATTCCTGTGGAACGTGAAAATGTTTCTAATCTTTTAAATGAAAGGAAAATACTTCGTTCTTCTAAAAGTCAAAAAGATGGACGAAAAGATAAACCATTACCATCTCTTTTTTATGCAGGAATCATTTTAGAGGGCGGTGTAATTTCTTATGATTCTAATATTCTAACAGGAGGCGCAGGAGCAAGATATTTTGGAACAGGAGCATCAACTCAATATCGGCAAGATAGAGTAACAATATATTTACGGGTGGTGTCTACGAATACAGGAGAAGTTTTAAAAACAGTTTATGTTTCAAAAACAATACTCTCGCAAAAAGTGGATGTTGGTGTTTTTCGATTTGTTAGTTTTAAGAAATTGCTAGAAGCGGAGACTGGTTTTACTTATAATGAACCTGTGGAATTAGCACTAACTGAGGCTATTGAAAAAGCTGTACATGATTTAGTGATGGAAGGATTAATTGCTGAATTTTGGAAAGCGGATGATATCCGAGATGTGAGTACTGATCGGAGAATTGTACTGTATAATGCAGAAAAAACTAAATATGGTAATACAGATATTTTAGGTCGGGAAAAGAAAAATTATAGAGGGAACTTTTGGATTAGTGGGTATGGACTTGCAAATTTATTAAAAGGAGATTTGATTAATCCAATAATTAGATCTGGAGCGGAGATTGGGTTTGGTAGTAAAATTGGGAAAAATTTAGGATGGCAATTTAATTTAGGATACAATCATATTGCAGCACAGCAGTCACTTAATGTAAAATATAAGTCAGCCAATATGAGTCTACTTTATCGTATCCTACCTAGCGATAAATTTTCTCCGAGTATTCATTTAGGGACAAGTGTATTTTTAGATACAGAAAATCAATCCAGTTATTGGAGTGGAAATGTAGGACTGAGTATGGAATACATTGTTTTGAAAAATACAGGTTTTCATGTTGGACTCCATTATCATCGATTACTCAATGATAAAATTGATAATCTTGAAAATGGAAATTACAATGATTATTTACTGAAAGCCCAAGTAGGATTGAATTTTTATTTTTAAAACCCAACCAATCAAAAATCATGAAAAAGATATTCCCATTAATATATGTGTGTTTATTGTTACAATGGAGTTCTTGTACTGATGAACCAATTGAATTAGTTTCCTATGGCTCATTGGAAGGAATAGTTATAAATGAAGAAACATTAGCAGCAGAAGTAGGAGCGGTTGTAACGACTTCTCCAGCCTCTAATAGCATCGTTACAGATGAAGAAGGAAAGTTTTCTATGGAATCGATTCCAAGTGGAGATTACGATGTCGTAGTAGAAAAAACAGGATTTATAAAAGGAAGGGAAAGCATTGTTATTTCTAAAGATGGAACGACACAAGTAACGGTATTGATTCGAGAAAAAACAGAAGATAATACACCACCTTCAGAACCATTCTTGGTTTCCCCAAAACATATGGAAGAAGATTTAGATGTAAAGATTGATTTATCTTGGTCAGCTATTGATGAAAATCAGGATGATTCTTTGACCTATGAAGTATTACTTTATTCCAATGTTGACCCTGAGATTCAGACCATACTTTCTGATTCAAGAGATACTTCTTTGCATTTAAATAATCTCAATTATGGAACAACTTATTTTTGGCAAGTCATAGTTAGTGACGGCGTCAACGCTAGAATTCATGGACCAGTATGGCAATTTAAAATTAAAGAGTTTCCTCAAAATAGGATACTTTTTGCAAGAAAGATAAATGGTATTTATCAGATTTTTTCAGGAAGCCAAGCAGGAAGTGAAGTCCAACTTACCAATTCTACTGTTCCTTCATGGCGACCAAGATATAATTTAGATAGATCAAAAATTGCATTTATTTCTCTTGATGGAATTGAAAAACATTTATTTATAATGAATGCTGATGGAACCAATATTCAGAAATTAACGAATACCGTTCCTGTAGGATCTTTTGATGACGACCATTCAAGTTTTTCATGGAGCCCAAACGGAAGTAGTTTAGTCTATATGAATTATAATAAAATGTATAAAATTTCAGTAGATGGCTCTGGGTTGGAATTAGTGAATCAAATATCTAATGTCCTATCTTATAACTATTGTGATTGGACGGATGAACCTTCTACCAAGATGATCGTTCGTACAAGTTCTTCTGATGGTTATCAAGGAGATATGTATCTCATGACTCCTGATGGAAATTTTACAGAACATATTTTTCCCAACACCTTAGGGAGAACTGGGGGAGGATCATTTTCAATAGATGGTAATCAGGTTTTATTTACTCATGATATTTCAGGTTTTGAAGGACAGGATGGTAGACAGTTAGATTCAAGAATTCAACTCTTAAATTTAAATGATTTATCAAAAACGGATCTCTCTATAGTTACCAAACCAGATGGTACAAATGATTTAGATCCAAGGTTCTCACCTGATGGCGCATTTATCATTTTTACTAATACGAATAATGATGGAATGTCGGTAAAAAATATTTATAAAATAAATCTTAGTGGAGAACGTACACTATTATTCGAAAATGCAGAAATGCCAGACTGGCGATAAGAAATTTATTTTTAGCTAAAAGTTGTAAGTAGGAAATCCGTGGATTATATAATTTATAATCTGCGGTTTTCATTTTTCATGATGTCATAAAAAATGATTTCCTTCCCTTAAAATATCTCCGAAACTCATTCACAACATAGTAAGTTTATTTTTAAAGTTTAAATCTTTATCTAAGTCAACTTTATATTTTTTTCTAGGGTTAGGAGTTAAATGACGTATGTATATTTAATTTTCAATAAAATAAATTTCCAATAAATAATAGTTCTCTGTCACATTACCTGTTGAATTTTATTTTTTTTATTTTTAAAAATAGCCTCTAGGCACATTTGTTGCCTATTTCATATTGTTCCTAACATAGGAATTACCCTTTCAATTTTCCCCACATATTTTTTCCCCACACGACAAAACAATAACACTAGTAACACGCGCCATTTGCAAAAATGTCCAATCAATTAACGAAAATTAATTTATCGTAAATGACTGAAAATTAATGAGTTAAATGATAACTCGATCTTTTGAGTTTAGATCAAGTTATATCTCATTTACGATACAGCCTCGTTGTTGTAATTGCTTTTTGCAAATATTTCTATGACATTCAAACAGGTGTTACAATTTTATGAAAAAAGCAATAATGAGTTTTTGCGCTATCATGTTACTGATAGGCGTAACTGAGATGAATGGGCAGAACCATTGGAATAACAGCTCGTCAAAAATACAGAAAATAAGTCCTCAACAGTTTATTGAGCAGCAGCAAGATTTTCAAGATGCAAAAGTAAAAGATGATTACATTGTTGTAATTTCTTTTGATAAAACTCCTAATCGGGAGACTTTGAAATCTTTGCAATCAGATGGAATTGAATTAATCAATTACCAATCTAATAATTCTTATCTAGCAAAAATACCGACTCAAATTACTACTAAAGATTTTAGATCTAATGGGATTCAGAATATTCGTAAATATAATGTTATAGAAAAACTATCTCCTGAATTAAAATTAGAGCAATTGCCTACATGGGCAGTAAAATCACCAGGTACAATTGATGTAGCTATAATGTTAGCAGATGGTGATAAGACCAACCAAGTTGAGTTAATCAACGAATTTAATATCATTCCTATAGAACTACTGAAAGGTGGAAGCTTAATCATTGGACGAATATCACAAGAGGATTTACCTAAATTATCAGCGTCACCAATGGTGATTCATTTGGATGCCATCGAGCCAGAGGTACAACCTTTTAACCAAGAAAATAGAGCACATCAAAGAGTAAATGTTTTACAATCAACTGCCGCTGGAGGACGTGGATTGACAGGAGCAGGAGTGACTGTAGGAGTAGGAGATGGAGGAGAACTAGGCGATCATATTGATTTTGAAGGACGAGTAATTAATTATGCAAATGGAACTTATTCTTCATTTGGAGCACATGGCGATCATGTGGCAGGAATCATAGGAGCAGCAGGAAATCTAAATCCAATCCATAAAGGAATGGCGCCTGAATGTGAGTTGGTGATTCAAAAAACAACTTCAATAATTAATAATACGGAGACCTATTATAACGATCATCAAATGGTGATGACCAATAATTCTTATGGTGTAGGATATAATTGTTTGACAAATGGGACCTATAACTATAGTAGTAATAATTTAGATTGGCAGAGTAGAGAAATGCCACTTTTATTGCATGTCTTTGCAGCAGGAAATAATGGATTTTCAATATGTGGAAATTATCCAGCTGGTTATAGATCAGTTTTAAGATACTACCAAAGTGCAAAGAATGTATTGACTGTAGGAAATTTAAAAGAAGATAGAACACTTAATGGTGGAAGTAGTAAAGGCCCAGTTTCTGATGGACGATTAAAACCTGAAATTTGCGGAATAGGAACTAATGTGATGTCTACTGGAAATGATTATAATTATTTTGAAGGCACAGGAACAAGTATGGCCGCACCATCAGTAGTAGGTACTTTGACACTTTTAAATCAGCGATATCGTCAACTTAATAATGATGAAGCACCAGAGGGAGCTTTGATAAAAGCTATCGCATGTAATACCGCCGATGACTTAGGAAATGATGGACCAGATTATGCATATGGCTATGGTTTGATCAATGCACGAAGAGCAGTAGAATGTATAGAAAATAACCAATACGAAAAAGATTCACTTGCAGATGGAGAAACTAAAACATTTACAATACCATCAAATGGAAGTGGGCAAGTAAAAATAATGTTGTATTGGCATGATGTAGAAGCAGAAGCATTTGCTGCCAAGGCACTTATCAATGATTTGGATTTAAAAGTAACAGCTCCTGATGGAACAGAATATTTACCTTGGGTGCTTAATCATGATACCACACATGTAACAGACTTGGCAATTCGGCAAGTAGATACTTTAAATAATATAGAACAAGTGACAATTGATAATCCTGTTGCAGGAAATTATACGATAACGGTAAGTGGGAGTGATATTCCTACAGGCCCGCAAGAATTTTTTATTACTTACAATTTTATAACCACAGACGTGGAACTGACTTATCCTTATGGAGAGGAATGCTTTGAACCAGGCACTACTCAACTTATTCAATGGGATACTGATATTACCAATTCATCTGACTTTACAATAGAATACTCTGTAGATGGAGGAAACAACTGGAACTTAATTGAATCAGGGGTTGATTCAGAAGTGCGTCATTATGCTTGGTCAGTACCTAACGTCTTTACTGAAAACGGAATAATTCGAATTACCAAAGAAGGAACTACAAATTCCGATGAAAACAATTTACCATTTTACATACTAAAAACACCAAAGAATCTCGTTTCCACCGCAGTATGTGAAGGTCATACTGATTTGACTTGGGATGCAATTGCCCAAGCGCAGTCCTATGAAATTTATATGCTGAGTGGTTCTGAGATGGTAGTTTTTGATACGGTACAGAGTAATTCTTATTCGACTGGAAGTTTGACTATAGATGAGGAATACTGGTTTGCAGTCAGGGGGATTACGACAGCAGGAATCCAAACAGCAAGATCAATTGCTACGAAGGTTATTCCTGAAGCAGGAGGAACTTGTCCTTGGGATTATGATTTGAATTTGCGTAGCATTAATGTAAATAGTATAGGTCGAGAACAGACCTCAATTGCTTTGACAAATACAGAAACGATCTCATTGGAAATAAAAAACCTAGGTGAGAATTCGATTGATAGTTTTGAAATAAAATATCAAATCAACGGTGGAGCAATGGTAAGTGAAATGATTTATCAAACTCTTGCCTCAGGAGATTCTACAGTTGTATCATTTTCGACTACTTGTGATTTTTCAGCAGCTGGTACTTATGATATTGATGCTTTTGTAGAAATAGTAGCAGACGTAGATTTGTCAAATAATGAAATAGTAGGTACAACTACAGTTCAACAAATTCAAAACGCTCCAGCCTTTTTACCTTATGATCAGGATTTTGAAGGATTGAGTGTAAATTCATTTACAGAGAGGGTTTACGCAATAGACGGAATTGAAAAATGGGATTTTGCACCTGATAATAATGGAGAACTGGATGTAGTACAAGAGGCAGCGAATATTTGTTTGGAGACTAGCAATTTTTATAACAATAGTACTGCGGAAGGAATCACTTTTACCATCAATATGTCCAATTACATTAATGAACCAGATGTGGACATGTCTTTTGAATACAAGTATCAATACATTGATATTAATGCGGATGGAGATTTTTTATACATCAGAGGATCGGATACTGATCCATGGATTGAAGTAGAAGAATTTTTACCCTATGCACATTGGGTAACTTCTGAAAATGACTTAAGCGCAATTTTAGAAGATAATGGACAAGATTTTAGTAGTAGTTTTCAAGTACATTTCTCGCAAGGACGATATATTGGATATGCTTTAGATAATTTTTCTATCAATGCATTAAATCCACTACCAGTAGAACTGGGTATGTTTACTGCAGAGAAAAAAGGGAATGACGCCCAGCTGAATTGGGTAACTTTGACAGAAGTAGATAACGATAAATTTGACATAGAAGTGGCTACAGAACCACTTCCATTGAATAACGATAATTTTAAGCGAATAGGAACGGTGTTCGGTAATGGCACAACAACAACTAACCAATATTACACATACATCGACAACTCCCCGATGAAATCCGGACTCCGTTACTATCGCTTAAAACAAATTAACCTAGATGGAACTTTTACTTACTCTGATATTCGATCAGTTGATTTTGGAGAAGTAAAAGAGATAACAGTTTTTCCAAATCCATTTAAGAATCAAATCAATATTTGGAATGTAGGTGAATTATTGAATTTGAAAAATATTCAAATAATAAATGCTACAGGGCAATTGGTTTATGAAACCAACCAAATAGATGATACCAATCAACTTGTATTAAATATTAATGATTTACTTCCTGAAGGAATGTACTTCCTCAGATTGATTTCAGATTATGATACAATGACTTTTCCTATGTTAAAAAGTGAAAAATAACTTAAAAACTAGATGCTGAGGTCGGATTTCTTACCTCAGAATCATAACCATGAAACTCATTTTTTCATTTCATAGAATTGTTAAGCATGATTTTTTAATTAAAATCATGCTTTTTTTTGCTTTTTTTTAATTGTTTTTATGTTAAAATAATTCACAATTTTATATAGTTTTTAAACTTTTTTGATTTGTGTAAAAATGTGTAAGGTGTTGATTGTCAATTGTTTGTGTTTTTGGAGATATATGTTTTTATTAAGAAAATCTTTCACAATTTAATAAAAAACAAATTTTTATTCTTCACAATACCCTCTTTTTGTCTTTGTCTAGGGGTGATATCGCTCCTATATTTGTATTGTAATTAATGAGGAAGTAAAGATTAAAGTTGAAGAAAGGATTACATCTCGATAAAGATCGAGCCGCCGACTGAAAAGAAGGCACATCAAACTTGGATATGTTCATGGGATTATAATTTGCATCGTAGCGAGTCGTATTTCTTAAAAAAAGTACGACTTGCTATGCAAATATTTTTTCTCCACATAATAAATGAAGTATTAAAATAGTTTATTAAGTGTTCAGTTTGACAAAATGATTAAAGAGCTAATTTTTAGCTTAAAGAATATATGTTCATGGGATTATAATTTGTTGTGGTTAGTCGCGTATTCAAAATACGCGACTTTCTATTTTTTTAGGGCAACCCTAAAATAAAAAAAGGAAGTCATTTCGATATGGCTTCCTTTTTTTATTGGGTAAATATCTAAATAACCCAAGTTGCGGATAATGAGTATGGAGATTTTAAAGCATTCTCAATACCTAATTTCACTTAAGCATTGAACCCCTCCAATTAGAAGTCAATTCTCACCAATTAGCTAAAAAATAGGATAGTCTTTGAATAAAATGTTAATTTAATAATTTGAAACTGCGTTAAAATAAACTTTGAGGTTTTAAATTATTATGGACATAAAAATATTAATCTTAGAAGATACTCACATCATTGCGCAAGATGCAAAAATGGCTTTGAAAGAAGCTGGTTATAAGAATATAACAGTTTGTCATTCTGCAGAAGAAGCAATACAATTTCTAGCTACGACTTTATCTTTTCCTGATCTAGCCTTATTGGATATTGATTTAGGTAAAAATAAAAAGAACGGATTTGATGTAGCTAATTTAATCAATCAAATGACTCCCATCCCTATAATCTTTTGGACATCTCACCAAGAGAAATTTTTAGATCATGCCAGTATGAAGCATCATCTTTTTTTAGAAAAATCAACAAGTAAACGTGTCCTTATTCATAATATTCAAATGGTTACGACCCAATTTGAAAAATATAATCAAGATCATAAACGAGATTTTATCTGGATTACTTATCGTTATCAAGGAAAGGATATCACTTCAAAAATAAAAATAAGTGATATTATCTATCTTGAAGCAGATCAAAGTCGAGTAGATTTTTATACTCAACAAAGACCTTATAAAGGAATAGGACGGAAGCTTTCCGAATTTGAAAATACATTGTTATACCCTTCATTTTTTAGAATCCATCATAAATATATTGTCAATACAACAAGCACTTCTTTTAAAGGATATAGTGGCAACTCTGTTTTTTTAGAATTACCCGAAAGGTTATTAAATTCAAATCAACAGATTAATCAGATTTTTATCGAAAGGGAATTACCTGTAAGTAGAAGACAACAAGCAAAATTCAAAAATTTTATATCATGATCCAAAAAACGAAATGGTACTTTATAGTTTTGATTGTATTTGTTTTTTGTAAAAATGGATTTAATCAATCGAATAAAGTTGACTCTTTAATTGATGTTTACAATCAAATTGAAGATTGTAATACTTGTAAGATTCCAGTAGTAAGTGATATTGCATTTTACCTAGCAAGTATTGATTCCGCAAAGGCTTGGTTTTATGTTGAAGAGTTGCAACGACTAAGTGAAAAAGAAAATCATGATGTAGGGTTAAATGAGGCATTTACCATAAAAGGACATATTCTTCGATTTAATAATCATTACTCAAAGGCGAAGGGATTTTATGAACAAGCATTAAAAGTTGCTCAAAAAATAGATGACAAAAGAAAAATTTCTCTTAGTTATGATAATATTGGAACGACCTATGATGGACTTTATCAATTTGAAGAAGCTATCACCTATAAAAAACTTGGGTTAAAAACGGCTAAAGAAGCGGGGAAAGAAAAAGAGGTAGCATTCTCTTTAAATAATGTAGGTGTAACATTTTATACCTTCGAAAGGTACGATTCAGCAAGAGTGTATTGGAGAAAATCTGCAATGTTAAAGGAAAAAATTGAACTTCATGAAAGTGCTGCGAATACTTATAATAATATAGGAATAATGTGTCAATATGATGGGCAATATGATTCTGCAGTTTATTATTATCAAAAGGGATTAGACATAGAATTACGAAGTGAAGATTGGAGAGGGGCGGTAGGTGATTATATCAACCTCGGAATTGTATATAAAAATATTGGTTCATTTGATAAATCCTTGGAAGCATATTTGGAAGCATTGCGGTTGGCTCAAAAGATTGAATGGAAGGAAGGAGAGGCGATAGCTTTTAATGATATAGGTGGGATTTATCAATGGCAAGAGAATTATGTAACAGCTATAGAATATCATCAAAAAGCCCTAGTCATAAATCAAAAAAATAAGGATAAAGATGGAGTAGGGCATACCTTGAATAATTTGGGAACAGCATATTTTGGAATGAGAAACAATCAAAAAGCTTTAGAATATTATGAGGATGCTTTGAATAAATATAAAGAGATTAATAGTAATTATGGGCAAGGTATGACTTTGAATAATATCGGTTCCGTAAAATTAGAATTAAAACAATATCGATCTGCTTTGGATCAGTTTCAAGAAAGTTTGAGGCTAAAAAAACAAGATGGAAGAAAGGAGGAGTATGCTGTTTCATATATAAATATTGCCGAAACATTTTATAAAATATCTGATTTTCCCAATGCCTTAAAAAATGTAAAGGAAGGAATATCTATTGCATTGGGAATAGGAAATAAAACAGAATTAAAGAATGGTTATTTTTTGCTTTCAGAAATCCATAAATCATCTGGAAAACATAGAGAAGCTTTTAATGCTTTAGAAAAATATCATAGTTATAAGGATAGTATTTTTAATAAGGAAAGTGATGCCAGGGTTAAGGAGTTTACTACAAAATATGAATCAGAGAAAAAGGATAAAGAAATTTTAAAAACACAAACTCAACTTGAAGTTGAAGAGGCTAGAAATAAAAACCAAAGGAATTTATTGTGGTTTGCATTTTTATTGTTATCACTTGTGTCAGGATTTGTATGGTATTATTTTAGCCAAAACCAACGATTAAGAATACAAAAATTACAAATAGAAAAGCAACGCGATAAAATTGATGGCTTATTTACATACATGAGTCATATGACAAAAAACCAATTGACAACATTGGTTTCTATTTTAAATATGCAAAACCGACAACTTGCAGATGATGATAAAACCAAATACACCTTACAAAGCAACAAAGGCCGATTGGAGGCAATAAAAAATTTACATCAACAATTATTGTACAATAAAGAAGGTGTTGAAGAAGTAAAACTAGAAGCATATATTAAAAAACTTTCCAACAACATTTTAGATACTTTTGATAAAAATATAAAACTAGAAATAAGTATTCCTGATTTTAAAATTGATGTAAATACTGCTGCTACCATTGGTTTATTGCTCAATGAGATGATGACCAATTCTTTAAAATACGCTTGGGCAAATGAAAATATGACCTCTAAAATTTCAATTCATATTTTAAGAAATAACTCTTCTTTAGTTTTTCATTACAAAGATAATGGCATCGGTTTTCCTTTAGATTCTCTTGGGAAAAAAGAACATTCATTTGGGACAGAGTTGATTAAAACTTTTGCTGCAAATATCGGAGGAGAGGTTATTCAGTTCAATGATGATGGAGCAAATTATAAAATGGAATTTCCAAATAAAGTAAATTTTTAAAAAACCGATCAACTTCTTTTCCCTACCAGTTAGATTTTAATCGTGTTCATATAGATTTTTTTTAAATACAATTTTCTTACTTCCATTATTTTAGTGGAAGGAAAAATATCAAACTAAAAAAAAATGAAACATGACTGGAAAAAGATTTAATGAAATTGAAGAAGATTTTGGTCGCCAGTTTAAAGAACTGAGTAATCGAAGGAGCCGAAATGAAATAACAGATGAAGAATATCATAGAGAATATGATCGCCTATCCGAAATGAAGAATAAAGCAACCAAACCATATTGGGATGCTAAAAAAGCCCAAAGCCAAACAGATGACTTTTATATCCCCACGTCCCATTCACCTACCAATTATGATGATGATGATATGGGATGTGGGACAGTCATCTATACCATTATAGGAGTTGTTTTCGCGCTCAATTGGTTTCCTCAGTTTGGGTGGTGGGGTATAGTAATGGCTATTGCCTGGCCAATAACGATAGGAAATCACATTTATCAAAACATGTAATACGATGTCTAGGAAAATCTATCGAGGTAATTCGACATGGTCATCACCTATTCTTACTGTAGATGGTGATAAAGTATACGAAGGCAATTCTGAATATGGAGTTGTTCTAATGACCATAAATAAAAATAATATTTATAAAGGAAATAATACTTGGGGGCGAATGCTTGTATCTGTTCATGGAGATTTGATATATGATGGGAACTCTATATTTAGCAAAGTTATCGCAAGAATTAGTGGAGATAAAATTTATGAAGGAAACACTTTAATGAATTCTCCAATAGCAACTTTTGAGGGTGGAAAAATGTCAGCGGCAGCGGCAGCTGTATATTTAATTTTAATGTAAATAGGATTATCATGGCTTTAACAAACGCAGATTTTAATAAACGAATCGCAGAATTACAAGAATTAATAAATCAGGCCGTAGCTAATGGAGATACTAATCTTGCTGATTTTTATAGGGAAAAATCAAAGAAAATAAATGACCAGCAATCTGATTATATTCGTCGAAAAGAGGAAGCTAAAGAACGAAATTCTCAATCTGTCAAATCTGAAAAAGTTAAAGACGGTCCAGTTGAGAGACTCTTTACAATATTGTTTTGTGGGGCTTTTTTTTGTTTGATAATTTCAGAATGTGTAAAAAAAGAAAACCAACGAATCAAAATTGAGAATCAACGTAAATATGAAATGCAACAGAAGATACAAGACAGAAGACCTGGACCGAGAATTAAAAAATTGACAAATTAAAAACTTTGTAAAACTAAGGCAATTAAATATTATGAAAAAAGGAAAATGTGAATTTTGCACTCAACAATCAGGAGGAAAATTTTTAGGATTAGCTCATGGCTCCAATTATTACTTATGTAAAAAATGTAATCAAAGATTTTGTTCGAAGTGTAAAGGGAGTGGACCATCTTGCCCTAAATGTTCGAATACTTCAGTAAGAAAAATAGGGCAATTAGGAATTGATTTTTAATTTTATAAAAGCCATCTACATGAAAAAAATAGTAACCTTATTCACGATCATTATCTTCACTCAAAATACTTTTGCCCAAACCTTCAACAACGCTTTTCGCCTCTCCTCCAATATCAGTCAATCAAGAGTTATAGCAGTTGACAAAGACGATAATATAATAATAGGAGGACAATTTCATACCAATCAGCCCAATGGTCAAATGTGCTTTGATCTTTTTAATTTAGGCAATAGTTGTCTTTCTGCGTATACTTTTCCTAATCATATCCCCGATCTTTTTGTTGCAAAATATAATAGTAATTGGGAAGTACAATGGAGTAAAAAATTCAAATCGAATGGAGGTGTAGAAGATATTGTAGAAATTGTAACCGATTCTGTAGGAGCAATTTATATAATGGGAAATTATCCAAGTGATAATTTTACTTTAGGAAACGGATTACCTGACTTGAATCATTGCGGAGGGAGAGATGGTTACATAGCCAAACTCAATGCTGAGACAGGAGATACGGAATGGGGAATCAGTTTATGTGGAAATGGAGATGATTATTTTTCATACTTAACAGTTGTGGAAGATGGATTAATTGTAAAAGGTTTATCGACCTCATCAACTATAGATATTGATCCAAGTTCAGATACACTTTACTTAAATAACAATGGTTCTAATATTCACTTTATTGCGAAATATTCTTTTGATGGTTTTTTAATGTGGGGGCATTCCTATGTTAATAGTCGATTACATACAGATGAAAATGGAGATGTTTTTATAACTGGATATTTCCTAAGTGAAACTGACTTTGATTGGGGTGCTGGTGAACATTTAATGTCAAGTGATTCTGGAAAATTATTTATAGCAAAATATGACATCGACGGAACATTTCTTTCTGCGGAAAACTATGTAGGATTTTCTTCACAAATAAAAACCGATCAAAATAACAATATATATGCAACTTCGGAGAATGGCTTGAATTTACAAAAAATAAGTTCGGCGGGTGATAGTCTATGGAGTTTTAATATTCCTTCCATTTTAAAAATTCATTCTTTTGAAGTAGATAGAGTAGGGAATACTTACTTAACAGGAAGAATACAAACTAATACAATAATTGATTTCGACCCGAGTTCTGAGGATTATTTTTTAGAGTATCCTAGCGGGACGAATCTCTTTTATTGCTCTTATGATAAGGACGGTAACTTTCGTTGGGCTTTTAATTTAGAAGCCGAAGGTAATCTAAATGGATCAACAAATTCCGATTTAGCTTTATCCTCAGATGGTAAATTAATAACGATGGGGAATTTTAATACTAAAGCAGATTTTGATCCAGACACTTCTAATTTCTTCTTAAATGAAGGAGGACTAAACTGGGATATATTTATAGCAGAATATCAAATATGCTCTCCATATTCTTTTTCATATACAGAAGAAATTTGTGCTGGTGATACCATCGAATTTAATAATCAATCCATATCTCAAAGTGGAATTTTTACCCAAACCATTATCAAAAGTGATGGCTGTGATTCTATCACTACACTTACATTAAATGTTCTCTCTACAATGGATACCATGATCGATCTTTCCATTTGCCAAAATGAAACCTATGATTTCAACGGGGAATTACTTTCAAATACAGGAATTTATTTTGATACCCTTACTGCGACCAACGGTTGTGATTCCATCATATCATTAAATTTGGAAGTGTTTCCCGTTGTGTTAAATGAGTTGGGGGAGGTACTCGTTTGTGAAGGAGATACCTTATTTATTGGAAATGATTTTTACACTATGGCAGGAAGTTATTCTATTTCAGAGGTGACTTCAAATGGATGTGATAGTATTGTTATGTTTGATTTGACAATAGAATCAGCAGATGCAACTTTTACTCAAAATGGAAATACATTAACAGCAAATACACCTTCTACAAGTTACCAATGGATAGAATGTAGTAATGACAATCAACCAATAGTCAATGAAATTAATCAAAGCTTTACCCCATCCATTTCTGGAATTTATGCGCTACAAGTTCTTCAAAATAATTGTATGGCCGTATCTGATTGTCAAGAAATAATTATTACGGATATTGAAGATTTTTTAATAGAAAAAAATATTAAGATTTTCCCAAACCCAACTACCTCTAAAGTCAATATAGATTTTGGAGAAATATTTAAAGAGGTAGAAATTCGACTTTTGAATTCAGATGGAAAAACATTGAGTTCGCAGAAAATATTAAATCAGCAATCCGTAATATTTGATTTTGAAAAATTGGCAGAAGGAACTTATTGGATAGAGATTCAGAAGGATTCAAAACTGTTTTTGAAAAAAGTGATTAGATTAAAATAGCATATAAATAAACTTTATTCGTGTGAGGTTGAATGTTTTACGACTATTCATACTTAAATATATCACCACATAATCCCACCTAGAATTCTATTTTAGGTGGGATTTTTTTTCTCTTCAAAGGTTGAAATTCTTATAAAAATATTTTTTTTTCAAAAAAAATCCATTCTACTGTCACGTTTCCTGTCACTACCCACTATAGGTAAATGAAAGCACATTGATTAGGCCTAATGAAAGTGTATATTCAGTTTACCTCTAAAAAATATAAATAATGAATAAATTAAATTTAGTGATTTGGATAGCATTGGCTTCAATTTTTATTTTGATAAGTTCTTGTGAAAAAGAAAACTATGATAATTCAGATAGTATAGAAGAAGAATTTGAACCTGAAACTAATTACCCTGGCGAGGATAATCTTTATGGGTTTGTTTTTCAAGTAATTACGCCTGGCAACACTGCTACTACTGGAGGCTCATCTTTTGAGAATAAAATTACCCTGATCGATAGCGATTTGTTAAAATGGAAACTAACATCTACTGTTCAAGATGGTGATTATATAGTACAAGCAGAGACTACTTTTTTTACTCCTAGTACAGATGGAGGAGTATTTCCCTTGGATGAACTTTATATTTTAATTCAAAATGGACCAAATGTATCAGGGGAATTTTTATGGGAGGCATCAGAATTGAATGGCAATATTGAAATTAGCAATTTAGATGGTACTCCTGAATTTGCAAGCGGAGCAATAGGGGTTTCGATGGTAGGTCCTGGAGTAGAAACTAACTATCAATATGTAGTTGAATTTTCAAAAGTTCCTTTAGACTAATTTAATCGCAGCTCGGAATTTTTCAAGATTAATCAAATAACCAAAAAAAATAAAAAATGAATATTAAACCTGTCGTATTTATATTGTTATTAATTGGAATTATGGGATGTGGAGAGGATGAAAAATTTACCATAGATTGCCTTCCTCCTAATCTTCAAAATGGAGTAATTTCTTTTTATCCATTTAATGGCGGAAGTCTTAATGATGAATCTCCAAATTTAAACCATCTTAATAATCCAACAACTGCCGTTCCAGCAACTGATAGAAATGGGAATGTGGATTGTGCTTATGTCTTTGATAATGCACAACAAAATGGTGAATTCTTAACGACCTCAGATTCTGATTTTCTAAATGGATTATCCAAGTTTTCAATTTCACTTTGGTATGAACCTAATAATTCTTCCATATCAGGAACTAATTTAGAAGGAATATTTAGTAGAGGTGAAGGGATTAGATGTCCCAATAAAATGGGAGAGTGGTCAGTAGGATTGTACGATTGTCGACGACCTGTATTTGGTCATGATGCTTCTGTTTGGGCTGCTGTCCCGTCAAATCCAGCAATGAATTGTGAAGACGAAATGGATATGAGACTAGACAAGTGGCATCATATAGTTGGAATGAAAAATAATGATGAATATAAAATTTATGTCAATGGTATTTTACAAGAAACTAAAATTGGAAATGCTGGTTGCATTAATACCCTGCCTGCTCAGGACATAGGTGATGTATTTGTTGGGAATAAATTTACAGGAAAAATTGACGACATTATTATTTATAACAGAACATTGACGGCTGCTGAAATAACTGACTTATTCCAGTTAGGATCATGTTGTCAATAAAATTAAAACAATCGAAAAACAACTTTTAAACAATTAAAAAATACAACCATTATGAAAAATTTAAATATCAGTTTGCTAGTAATTATTTTATCAAGTTTTATGAATCCTACTTTTGGACAAACTGAAACAGCTTACGACTTGACTTGTCTCTCTAATTCTTTTCATATCGATTTTCCATTTTCAGCACATCGAACCTATTGCGATAATGGGTTAATGACTGTTGATACTTTAGATCCATGTAAAGATTTTTATTATTCAAATGGAATAGGAATGTATAGTTTATTATACACTACACATGATGATAATGGACAATTAGAGACTTTAGAATTTGGAGACCTTTTTGTCAATGAAGAATCACTTTTCAATCAGCCTGAATCAAAAGTAATTGAATTGATAAAAGCTCGAATTGCGATTCAATTTCCAGAAGGGGAAGAGGTGAATAGTGTAGCATTTGACATTGAAGACCTTAGTGAAGGTGGAATCCGTTTTCAGTCCAGTTTTATTGGAGCACCGGGGCAATATGATTTGGTGAGTGATATATTGGAAGTAAATGATTCCATGGAAATTTCGATGGTGGGAAATAGATTGTATATTCAAGGATTTATAGATGGATTCCATATTGGAGGAGATCATATCAAAGTAACCAATATTGTTTTTAATGAAACACCTGAAACAACTACAAGTACTGCTGTCATAGAAAGTTCGGAACTAGAAGTTTTCCCAAATCCAGTTCAAGATGTTTTAAATATCACTTGTGAAAGTAATGTTATGAAAAATGTACGCATCTTTGATACTCAAGGAAAAAATGTTTTAAATATTACTCAGTCAGAATTTTCTCACAAAGTAAATATGAACACTTGGAATAGCGGAATGTATGTGGTTGAGATCGAATTGGAAAGTGGGGAAAGATTTTTTCAAAAAGTCATAAAACGATAGACATAAAACGTTTTACGTTGAACGTTCGATTCTAAGCTCAATAGAAATCAAAAGTATTCGAAAACTTCGTTCAACGTTTAACGTAAAACGTTCAGATATCTTTAATCCTAAGCTCAAAATATTTTAAAAAAACCTATTGGAAGAACAACTTAACATATTAATTACAAAATGTAAAAAGAATGATCGGCGGGCTCAATACCAACTTTTTGATCTTTATGTTCCTTATGTCAACGTAATAACTAGGCGGTATTTATTTGACGGGAGCTCGGTACAGGATGTGGTTCAAGAAGTATTTATTTCGGTTTTTAAAAGTTTACGTACGAGTTATGATTTGCAGAGAGGAACCTTTAAACCTTGGTTGAGAAAAATTACAATCAACCGATGCATACAACATAACAAAAGTCAAAAAACATTTGAAGATTTAAATATTGATGACCATGAGGTTGGTGTTGAACCAGCTATTTTTAGCCGATTAAATGAGGAGGAACTTTTAAAATATTTACAGAAAATGCCAGAGAATTATCGAACAGTATTTAACCTCTCAGTTATTGATGGATATGCACATCGAGAGATTGCAGACATTCTAGGAATCACTATAGAGACCTCAAGAAAGAAATTATCAAGAGCAAGAGCATGGTTAAATAATCCTATTCGATCTTCAAAATCTTTTATCAATTCATAAGTAGAGCATGATGGAAAATAAAGACATAGAGAAAAATTTTAAGGATAAACTGGAAGGCTACGAAAGCTTTGAAGGAGACAAAATGGCGATGTGGGAAAACATCGAACAGGAGTTAGATGAAAAGAAACATCGAAAATTTATTTGGTTTTGGTTATTCCCAATATTGTTGGGATTGATTGGTGGTGCATGGTTTGTTTTTGGAAAAAATAAAACTAATGTAGCGGGAAGTACGATTACCGAAAAACAAGACATTTCCAAAAACATTAATTCATCAAAAGTAGCGGAACAAGGCATTCCAAACAATACATCTACAAACGAACAAGAAGTAATAACAAATGAAAATAATTCTATAAAAGCTAAAACTATTCAACAACAAAAAAGTATTAAAAATAATGCTTTGAAGCTAAAACTATTTAACACCACAAGTCTGAATTCAGACATCAGTAACACACGGGAACAAAAATCGACAACACCTAAAAAAGTTGTACAAATTCAACCAAAGGAGGATGGATTAATAATTCTCAAAAAAGAATTAGCAGTTCAATACCTACCTACTTTGAATTTGCCTTTTTTGGAGGAAGTCGATATTGTTCCCGTTATTGATACGGTGATGCTATGGAAGGAGTCTAAGAAAAAAGAAAATCCTTGGTCTATAAAACTAGGCGGAGGTATAAACTCAATGACTACGGGGTTTAACAATAGTTCTACAAATAGTGATGTTCATGCTGAAACCCAATCTCCTCTATTAGGTTGGAATCTTCTTTTTGAAATAGAAAGAACTTTTTCTAAGGATTTATTTCTTACGAGTGGAGTTCATTTTAATAGAAATTGGTTGCAGTTTAATTATAATTCAATAAGTACTACTACTGTAGATTTAATTGATGTTGTGATTAGATACGATATCAATTTATTGAGTGGAGATACTACTTTTGTTTTTGGAGACACAACGGTGAATAAAATTACAACTCGCGATATTCAGCATCATAATCAATATGATAAATTAAAAATTCCAATTCTAATTGGAAAACGATGGAAGAGTAATCGATTCTCGTATGGTGGTTCGGCAGGTATTGGATTGGATTTTTGGATCAAACAATCAGGGCGATATTTAAGCCTAGATGAATTTGGAACCTTTGATTCTAATGTAGAAGGAACTAGTCTTCCTAAATTAGGATGGTCGGCAGAATTCCGAGGTGATTTTGGTTTTGAACTTAATAAAAAGATTAACTTATTTGCTCAACCTTATTTAAGTGTGGCTATGAAAAATTGGTCAATCATAGGAGATGGTGCTATTCAAAAACCGATGGTGTTCGGAACCAATTTTGGATTGCAAATAAAATTTTAGCGAATTGAAATAATTGGATTAAAGATTGGAGTATTGGGATATTTGAATTTTATAATTTCAATATCTCAATACCTTTTTTTTGATTTGGTGACTAGTAATAGGTAACTGGCGATTTGTTTTAGATACCCATTACTAATCACAATCTACTTCACTTTTTTCTCCTCTTCGATATATTTTAAACAATACTTTTGCATATCTACTTCTTCCGTAGCTTCGTCGAATAAAAAGAAAATATACGCCATTCCTTTTCCTTCCTTGTATAGAGAAATCATCTTGCAATGTTCCTTTTCCGAAAACATATCTTTAGGAGAAAAGAAAGCAACTAACCCCCAATCTGCTTCATACTCAGCTAAATCTTTTTTTGACATTTCATGGATAACCATCTTAGTGTCTTGCTCATTTGTAGCTACAGAGGTCGTCATAGACGTGGCTTGCATATGTGGAAATTGATTAGGAACGAGTTCAGGTTTTAAAGCAAAACGAATTTCCATGTCTTTCTTTTTTGCTTTAATTGCAAAGTCATATTTTAGAATCAAATTTTTCTTAGGTCGAATTTTTTTATAACTCGCTTCCAATGGTTGTAAAAACTCTAATTGCATCAATTCCATTTTTTCTTGAAAATCATCAGATAATTTTACCTGTGCATTTGAAGAAATAGATAGCACTAATAAAATAACAATCAGGTTTAAAATATTTTTCATGACTAATATTTATTAAGTTTGAGAATTGAATATTTTTAATGAAAAAATCCTAATTATTTAAGTTTCGAATAACGGTGAGATGGCACATGGATGACGCAGATTAAGCGGATTTACACGGATTTTTTCTTTTAATGTGTTTGGATTTTTATTCACGTCAAAAGAAAAAATCTGTGTAAATCCGCTTGATCCGCGTCATCCGTGTGCCATCTCACCGTTATTCGAAACTTAAGTAATTACAAAAAAATCTTAGAAATTTTATTAAAGATCAATAATTCGAAATTAACGAAAAAACTATTCAACAATGAAGAACCTTCAAATTTTAACTTTTTTCCTAATTCTTATTTTTTCTTTTGGTTGTGAAACATCGCTAAAAACAACTCCAGAAAAACCACTAGAAGTAACCGAAGAAACCCTTCGGAAAAAGGCCAACGAAATTGCTCAAAAATACATCATCACCGATGGCCATGTAGATTTACCTTACCGTCTCGATGTTAGAAATTTTAAATTGACTAAAGAATTTATCGGAATCCCAATCGAAACAGATAAAGGAGATTTTGATTACAAACGTGCAAAGGAAGGTGGTTTGGATGCGCCATTTATGTCGATTTATATTCCAGCCAGTTTTCAAGAAGATGGTGGTGCAAAAGTTTTTGCAGATTCACTTATTGATATGGTCAATAGTATCATTGATGCACACCCTGATAATTTTGCCCAAGGAAATTCTCCTGCACAATGTGAAGCTAATTTTAAAAAAGGGATACTGTCTCTTCCTATGGGAATGGAAAATGGAGCACCTATCGAAGATGACTTGGCAAATGTAGAATACTTTCATCAACGTGGAATTCGATATATTACTTTGACACATTCAAAGGTCAATCAAATCTGTGATTCATCTTATGATACGATTCGTACTTGGAATGGTTTGAGTCCTTTCGGGGTAGAAGTGGTTAAAGAAATGAATCGAGTAGGAATCATGGTAGATATTTCGCATGTGAGTGATAGTACTTTTTATCAAGTGATGAAACTAACCAAAGCACCTTGTATTGCATCTCATTCGAGTTGTCGAAAATTTGTTCCAGGGTTTGAAAGAAATATGGATGACGATATGATAAAATTATTAGGTGAAAATAATGGTGTGATGTGTATCAATTTTGGATCAACATTTTTGGATGGAGAACTTAGAAAAACACGTGATGAAAACAGAGCGAAGCTTTCAGAAATTTTGTCAGAGAAAGAATTAGAGTTTGGAGATGAAGCAGCTAAACCAATTATCGAACAATTTAGAAAAGATAATCCAAGTCTTTTTTCAGATGTTGAAAAGGTCGCAGATCATATCGACCATGTGGTAAAAATAGCAGGTGTCGATCATGTTGGATTTGGGTCAGACTTCGATGGAGTAGGAGATAGTTTGCCAGTAGGATTGAAGGATGTTTCTCAATTTCCTAATTTGATTTATGTGCTTTTGCAAAGAGGATATTCGGAAGAAGACATTTCTAAAATGTGTTATAAAAATGTATTTAGAGTGTGGAAAGAAGTGGAGGACGTTGCTAAGAAGATGTAGAAGATTCTTTTTTTTAATTTAAAAAACAAAAATAAATCATCCTGAATGCTTTACGTATAAGCATTCAGGATGATTTATTTTTATAATGATCCTAAGTTAGGTGCGGAAAAACTGACTTTTTGGGGTCTAAAAGTAATTCATAAATAATTGATTAATAGTTAGTTATAAATTCATTTTTTTTGTTTTATGTGAAGTGGCTTTCGATTTATGGTGTTTTTTGTCATGAAATCATATAGATATTTTGACTAATATTGTACTTGTTTGATAATGTAATTTTATTATCAACTACTAATATCAAACAAGTTTAACCTTCCCATACCGTAATTTTCAAATCTATCCTCCAAGCCGTAATTATTTATCCTAAAAACAGTAAGGAATATCTTACTACCAAAATTTAAATTTTGTTCAATCAAATTTATGATTGCAACAATCCTTTGTCGGTATTGATAGCCAATCAACAATCAAGTCTTATACCGAATTTAGTTAGGTATGTCAAAATATTTTTTGTCGATACTCTTCGCTGCGCTGTTAAAAATGCTCGCCATTGCTAGGCTATGTATGTGCTTTTTGCCTCGATTATCAACAATATCTATTTCGATATACACGACACCCCTTATTAAATTTGGTATTATTATATTTTGGTAGTGTCAATTTTTGAGTGATAAGTTATAGTTAATAATGAACCATCGAGTAAACCAAAAGTGATTTACTTCAGATTTTGAAAAAGAAAGAGTTTTACGAACATACCTAGCATTACGCTGGCGAAGTGTATTGTTCCATCTTTCAATATGAGCAGTTTGTCCTGTTTCTTTTCCTACAGAAAAATGTTTTTCAGTTTGAATTACCTTTTCGTAGGCAGCCCAAAAATCGCTATAAGTTGTGCTATGTTTATAATTTTCAGGAATTAAATTCCACAAATGTTGACAACTTTCTTCACTTCTATTTCCGAGGAAGAAAGCAACAACTTGTCGAGTTCGCCTGCATAAGGCAACCCACAACCAACGTTTGTTTATTTTTTCATAAACATAAGACCAAAGCTCGTCAAGTTCGAGTACTTCGTTTTCTACTGGTGACAAAAGTGTTTCCTCTAATTCAGGGGCTTCCATTGCTTTTTTTTGTCCAGTTTAAAATGGATTGGTGGGATACGTTAAATATCCGACCAACTCCTCGAAGGCTGCTTCTTTCTTGATAGGCTTTTGCAATTTTAGATTTGGTTTCCTCATCAACTCTTCTTGTTTTGATGACTCCACTAAATCCACAATCTTTGCATTTACTTTTTGGGTTGCCAACTCCATTAGAACCATTTCTAACTAGATTGGAAGAACCGCATTTACGACATTTTAGAGATTCTGTAATCATGAATCTATGATAACATTAATCACTCAATAATTTACACTATCTATATTTTATAGTGAATTTATAAACTTTCTTTTTCAATATGCTTTGTCAAAAAACTAATAAATCCTTAATCATGAAAAAAAATATTTTACTTTTTATTCTTCTTTGTTCAGTCTATTTTATTAATGCTCAATCATCATGTGTTATTTCAGAGGTAACTGTAATGGAAACATCCGAACCTTGTTCAGGAAATTCGAATCAAGTTGTTGGAGTAATCGAGGTTAGTTGTGCCAATATTCCTTCAACTGGAATGTTTCAGCTATCTGGAGATTGCAACTTTTCTACATATGCTAGTTCAATTGTAACCGACCCATTTATTATTGAGAATGTAGTCCTTGATATTACGGACGGAATGGTAGACATTAATGCATCATTTAGTGCTGATCCTCTTTGTTATTTTTCACAAAATGTTGCTCTTGCTGATATGCCTCTAGCATCACAATCAGCGCCTTGTACTCCAGTTGCCAACGACGATCCTAGCATTACAGATCCTTGTGCTTGTAAACTTGATGCAATGGGATTAGCGGATGGTTCATTTGAAGAAACAGTAACGGTAACAGGTAATAATCCAGGAGAAACTTGGACAGTAACTTCAGTTGGTCCATTGAAAGCTGGAGGTATGACTCCAACAGGAATTATGGTGGGATCTACTTTAACAACCTCCGCTGGAGCAGTTAATGTTTATGAAATTACCTTTACTCATTTTGATTTGGATGGTTATCAATTGGAGGTTACACGAACGGTTGATAATTTCGTTATGCCAATAAGCAATCTTTGTGCAACACCGAGTATTACAGGTTTTAATCCAACCATATCATCGAATTATCCTGACAATAATGCAGCAGTCATTCTTGGTGCAGATATTATGAATGGAGGAACACCTGCTATGATTGGATCACCAACTTTTAGTTTAGACGGAACAAGTGATATTACTCAATTGACTTTTGATCCTGCTATTTCAGACTTGCCAAATGGTCAAGTTTCAACAATGGCTGGAAATTATACTTTAACTGCTCATTATGAGACAGATGCAATGGGTACTGGAAAAGACGGTACAGAAGCGATCCCAGCTGTACCTACTAATGCATGCCCTGTAGAAATAACGGCTGCATTTACGGTCGGCTCAGTAGTTCCTACACTTGGCCAATGGGGTTTGATTACTTTAGCCTTATTATTATTGATTACAGGAATGGTAATGGCAACCGCACCTAAGGTAGCAATAACTCAAGGGCAATCGGTTAACTTCCCTACGAGTCGAAAGAATATGCCATTTGATAGTAAATTATTTTATAAAATACTTCCCGTAATTACATTGTTAATAATTGGAGGGTTTTCGATTGCAGCAGCCTTCTTTGGATATGAATGGACGAGTGCTGATCCTATTGGAATAGTGGTTACGATACCGTTGATGAGTTATATGGTGATGTTGGTAGTGAAGGCGGAGCAAGAGAATGGATAGAAAATTTTATTATTTTTTGGAAAAACAAAAGCCTCATTAAGTTTGACTTGATGTGGCTTTTGTTTTTAAATTCAAAAGATAATTTTAGTTTTTTTTACCATTCACCGAGGTTTTTTTACCACTCACCGAAAAGTCAAATAAAAAAGGTATTAGTTTTTCAGATATTAAATGTTTATTTTTTACATTTGGCCTCTAATATTCTTTTTAGGATAAAATCAAAATATAAAAATCCTAATAAAATCACTCCTCCCACTACCGTTTTTAATCCAACATTTTAATTTTTAAAAGCTCATCAGAGTTTCTCCCACTACCGATTAGATATTTGAATTTGGCAATTAATAACCTATCCTAATTAGCCTATTACTTGCCAACCTCCTCTTTCTAAAAAAAAAATACCAAACCGTTAAATAAAAATAATCAACTGATAATAAGTCAAGTTAAATGTGATGAGTTAGAGAGAGAACCTTTTGTCTGTTTGTCGTTAGTAGTTTGGTTTGGGATTGTTGTCGAATAAGGCTTTTTAATATTAATCTTTTATTGAGTATTGCCTTTGTGAAGCAATAGATAATAATGCTATAATCAAACCTTTAGTTTATTTATTTTTTCAAAACCAACATTAAAACGATCATAAAAAATTTCAACCATGGAAAAAACATTTATGTTAATGCAAAATTCAAAACTATTAACCCCAAAACCTATTCTTCAATATGGATTGGGAATATTAATGTTCATGTTAAGTTTTCACTTGAGTATGGCACAATCACCTTCTACTCCAGTTACGCTTCCATTCCTAGAAAACTTTGAAAGTATAACAAATACTACCGTAGTAGGTAATGCTAATAATGGTGTCATCCATACTGGTACTGACCGTATTTGGTCTTATGAGACAAGTACCAACCAAGGTCGTATTCAACTAGGGACGGACTCCCCATTTAACAATGGTGGTTTAGGTGCTTTGGCATTAGATGCTAATGTAAATAACACTGTCCCTAAACCAATTAATTAGACTTGTTAAGCATTGATTATCAGAAAAATAGGATATTTGTGCAAAAAAATGATAGCATATCAAAAAATAAAAACAGACCGTCAATTTAAAGCCTCAACAGGAAAAAGTAAAAAAGAATTTGAACTATTATTATCAGATTTAGAAAAATACTACGAATCAAAAAATGGTCAAACCTATGAGGAACATATAGAAGAAAATGTCATTGAGATACCCAAATTAAAGACATTAGGAGAGGCGTTGTTTTTTGTATTGTTTCAAATGAAGAATGATTTAACATGGGATAGTTTGAGTGTGGTATTTGAAATGTCAAATGCTTCAGCATGGAATAACTTTAACGCATTTTCAAAATTATTAGAAGAGATGTTAGAAAAAAAAAGTGATGCCTAAAAGGCATTATGGAAGTGTAGAGGAATTTGAAAAGCATACAGAGTCAGCCGAAGAAATAATTTTTGATGGTACCGAAACTCCGATAGAACGTCCAAAAGGCAATGATAATCAACGAGTTAAGTATAGCGGAAAGAAAAAGACGCATACGAATATAGCATTAATTCTATCGGATAAGAATACAAAGATTTATTATGTCAGTCAATTGTATGATGGTAGTCAGGTTGATTTTGGAATATTAAAAAAAGAGTTTCCACCGTCAAAAGATTGGTTTGGTAAGAGGAAGCTATTATTGGATTTAGGATTTATAGGTTTTAAAAAAGTGTATAATGTAAAAGAATTGTTACTAGGAGAGCGAAAAAAACGGAAGTCAAAAAAAAATCCTAACCCAGAATTGACACCAGCACAAAAAGAGAATAATAGAAAGATAAGTAGAGAAAGAATTTTCGTGGAGCATGCCATTGGGAAAATGAAAATATACCGCATTTTAAAAAACAGATGTCGAATAAAAACAATAGAATTACAAAATAGAATTATTGGTTTAGCAGCAGGGCTTTGGAACTACCATCTCAGCCTAGCAAATTGATAATCAATGCTTAACAAGTCTATTATGCTATTTTGACCCTTGATATGTCTAATATCATTAATTCTAATCTTGAATTAAGTTTTGACTTAGGAAATAGTGGAGATGAAGATGATATCAACGACCGAATATGGATAAGAGGAAGTAATGCCGATTTGTGGATAGAAATTTTTGATTGGAGTCCTCTTCCATTTTTGAATAGTGGTTGGAATGACGTTTTCTTAAATGTAGGAGTTGCATTGAGTGGTGCAGGGCAATCTTTTAGTTCAACCTTTCAAATTAGATTTGGACAACAAGATAATTATGGATTTAATGCTGATGGTTTAGTCATAGATAATATTTCTCTTTCTAGATGCCCTCGAGTCTCTCAAATTACTACAAGTAATATAACCACTAATTCAGTAGATTTAAGCTGGACAGCAGGAGGAAGCGAGACGATGTGGGATATAGAATATGGCACTCCGGGATTTACCCTAGGAATGGGAACAACCGTCCAAGCTAGTTCTAATTCTTATACACTCATGGGGCTATCAAGTGCTACGGAATATGATTATTATGTCAGAGCTGACTGTGGTGCTATAGATGGCAAAAGTAATTGGAATGGACCTTATACTTTTGAGACTCAGTGTGATGTACTTACAGCACCACTCTCTGAAAGTTTTGATAATGGAACACCTAGCACAAACTGTTGGCCTCAATCTGCATCTCAAGGAGGACCTTGGAGTTCAACCTTTTTTGGGAATTGGAATCAGCAAGGTTGTCTAGCTCCAACAGACCATACTGCTAATGGAGGTAGTTTTGTTGGAGTGGATATGTCTAGTCAAGATAATGCCGTTATTTTAGAGATGCCTGTTATTGATGTTTCTGCACTTACCATACCTAGTTTAGAGTTTTATCATTTTATGTGTACTGTTGGTTACAGTCCTCCTAATGAAACCTATGTGGAAGCCTATAATGGTACAACATGGAATCAAGTAGGACTTGTTAATACAGGTAGTGGCTCATGGTTAAAAAAAGAATTCGATTTATCAAATCATATATATAATGGAAACTTGGTTCGATTAAGATTTAGAGCAGAATCAGGAGGATCATCTACTGATTATTATGGAGATATTGGAATAGATGATGTTAAGGTTGTTGATGCATCACCCTGTCCCGCACCTTACCAACTTACGGCAACAAATATCACCACAACTCAGGCAGATTTAGGATGGACAACAGGCGGAACAGAAACAATCTGGGAAGTAGAATATGGGGCTAAAGATTTTACACAAGGGATGGGCACAATAGTTTCAGCTAGTTCTAATCCTTATACGCTCATGGGACTTTCAAGTACTACAGAATATGATTACTATGTCAGAGCTGATTGCGGTGCTACAGATGGAAAAAGTAATTGGAGTGGACCTTTTACATTTAGATATATTGATCCTGCAATTATCATCAATAATGACCCCAGTATCGCAGACCCATGTGCGTGTAATATAGGAACAGATGGCTTAGCCGATGGTACCTTCAATGAAACGGTAAAAGTAATGGGGGGAACAACAGGACAAACATGGACAGTAACAGCTATCGGACCACTTAATGCAGGCGGAACAGCTCCAACAGGAGTAGCGATCGGTGATGCACTGACAGAGGCTCCCGCAGGAAGTGGCGATTATCAAATCACATTTGACCATTCTGCTCTAGATGGGTATCAGATGACTGTTCGCCGAACTTCTGACAATAGTGAATTGACCATTAGCAATGTATGTGCCGTACCTACTATTGCATTCAATCCGGTACTTAATAATATGTATGGGACAGCTGATCCAGCAGTCACTCTAGGAGCCAACATTATGAATGGAGGTACTGCGGCAGGTGGGTCACCTACCTTTAGCTTAGGTGGAAACGACATCACTCAAATATCATTTGATCCAGCGACGACTAACTTTACTACTGGTCAAGTTACGAATGGTTCTTTTTCTATCATTGCTCATTACGAGACGGATGGAATGGGCAGTGGAGCAGGAGGTACTTTGGCTGCACCAGCTATACCTTCCAATGCATGCCCTGTAGAAGTGTCAGCTTCTATTATTGTTGGCACAGGAATGCCAGTTCCAACTTTAGGCGAATGGGGCTTAATTACACTAGCCTTATTATTATTGATTACAGGAATGGTGATGGCAACTGCACCTCAAGTAGCAACGGCTCAAGGACAATTGGTTAGTTTCCCTACACGTCGAAATGATTTCCCATTTGAAAAGAATTTATTTTATAAAATACTTCCCGTAATTGCATTGTTAATAATTGGAGGGTTTTCGATAGCAGCGTTTTTTGGATATGAATGGACGAGTGCTGATCCGATTGGAATAGTGGTTACGATACCGTTGATTAGTTATATGGTGATGTTGGTAGCGAAGGCGGAGCAAGAGAATGGATAGAAAATTTTATTATTTTTTGGAAAAACAAAAGCCTCATTAAGTTTGACTTGATGGGGCTTTTGTTTTTAAATTCAAAAGATAATTTTAGTTTTTTTTACCATTCACCGAGGTTTTTTTACCACTCACCGAAAAGTCAAATAAAAACATTACTGATTTTTTAGATATTAGATATTTATTTTATATTTACTCTTCAATATTTTATATGTAATAAAATCAACATGTAAAAATCTTATTAGAATCACTTCTCCCACTACCGTTTTTAATCCAACATTTTAATTTTTTTTAAAGCCCAAAAGAGCTTTTCCACTACCGATTAGATATTTGAATTTGACAATTAATAATCGAGCTTATTTATTGCCAATTTTCATTTTTCCCAAATACTTTATTCCAAATCATCACATCCCTTAAGATGAATTTCAAAAGGGATAAGTATTTATTCATTCAAAAGAAATGACATATTGATTATGAAAAAAACATTAACCTCAATCTTAACGATCACGCTTTTTTTCTTTTCTTTTATCGGAATTACTTCAGGGCAAGCCTATACTTATCAAAGCCAATTTGGAAGTCAAGGAGGGAATAATGGACAATTTTCTTTTCCATCAGCAATGGCTGTAGCTTCCAATGGAGATATACTGGTAGTAGATGGAGGAAATAATCGAATTCAACGTTTTAATAATGCTGGAGTATATCAAAGTCAATTTGGAAGCTCAGGAAGTGGAAATGGAGAATTTTCTTCTCTAAAAGCAATAGCTGTAGCTTCTAATGGAGATATACTGGTGGCAGAAAATAGCCGAATCCAACGTTTTAATAATGCTGGAGTATATCAAAGTCAATTTGGAAGCTTAGGAAGTGGAAATGGAGAATTTTTTACTATATCTGGAATAGCTATAGCCACTAATGGAGATATACTAGTAACAGACCGATTGAGACATATCGTCCAACGTTTTAGTAATGCTGGAGTATATCAAAGTCAATTTGGAAGTACAGGAGGTGGAAATGGACAATTCAACGAGCCTCAAGGAATAGCTATTGCTTCCAATGGGGATATTCTAGTACTTGACCGTAAAAATCACAGAGTTCAACGTTTTAATGCTGCTGGAGTATATCAAAGTCAATTTGGAAGTCAAGGAAGTAATAATGGACAATTTTCTGGATCAAATGGGATCGCCGTCACTTCGAATGGGAATATTTTGGTGGCAGATGAATTTAATGACAACGTTCAAGTTTTTGATAATACTGGAGCCTATAAATTTAAATTTGGTAAAGAAGGAAGTGGAGATGGACAATTCAAAGATCCTAAAAAAATTGCGGAAACCTCTAATGGAGATATACTGGTGGTTGACCAAGTTAATCATCGAATACAACGTTTTAAATCGATTCCCACCACTACCGTCTGGGATGAAAGTGTGGATTGTGACCTACCTGCGGATCCATTAACTACACATCCTAATAGTTATATCAGTTGGCAACCAGTCCAATTGTATGCTGGGGTTAACGTGATTAAAGGTTCAGTTAAAAATACCTCCTTTATGGGCTTAGATGGAAATAGGGATGCATTTTCGTTTATAGTCCCTACTGGTGCTTCAGTTACTGCTGGTGAAATAAATGTTACACACCAGAATGGAAGTTCTAATTCTGGATATGTCTCGGCTCTTAATTTGATTCCTAATCTTGGAGGTGGAGGTCCAACTACAAATTATAACCTTCTCCAGGGTTTTGATTTTGATGGTAATCTAAGCTTACCTCCAGGAAATCATGGATTGATTATGCGAGGGGTTGTTACAGAGGGGGTATTGTATGAAGTATCTCTTACTTGTACAGGTTGCCCTACCGCACCTGCTAGTGTAACCAATACAAAGCCTACTAATTTAAGTGCTAGTAATATAACTTCTAATAGTGCTACTTTAAACTGGACAGCAGGAGGAGGCGAAACGATGTGGGAAATTGTAAGTGGGACAAATGGATTTTATGAATATTCAGCAACTCCAGTTACCGTAAGTAGTAATTCTTATAATTTAACTGGGCTAAATGGAGGCACTAATTATGAGTATTACGTAAGAGCTAAGTATGGTAACAATGGAGCTGGGTGTTGGGTGCAGGGCTGAACAGTTCTAAAAATTACTAATGCGTAATTTGGAAAAGAAAAAAAGTTCATTGAAATTGTTGGCAAAAAAGAAAATGAGTTTATACGAATGTTTTGAGCAACTTACTGATCCAAGAAAAGAGTCAGGATTAAGAAATCCATTACCAGCATTATTATGTATGATAACAATGAGTTATCTAAGTGGTCATTCTGGCTATCGAGCAACTGCTCGTTTTATGGAAGGCAATTCGAAAGAATTTATTTCGATGTTCCAACTGAAACATCCTCCCATAAAACATACTCAATTGCGAACGGTGATGCAACGCTTAGATTTCGAATCTATCAATAAAATTTTTCTAAAGTGGATTAAAAGCTTTGTAACTATTGAAAAAAACGAGTGGTTAAGCGGAGATGGAAAAGTTTTAAGAAGTACTGTAAAAGACGCTCATGGACATGATCACGATTTTGAATTAATGGTTCGCTTATTTAGCCAAAAATTAGAAATCGTAACTCATTGCGCAACAACCAAAAATAAATCTACCGAATTAAAAGCAATGCAAAAACTACTTAAAACACTTGAATGTAAAGGAGTTATTATCACTTTAGATGCCTTACATTGCCAAAAAAAACAGTAGAAATAATTTTATCAACTGGGAATGACTATGTTTTAGAAGCAAAAGCAAACCAACCAAAATTGCTCCAACAACTCAAAAAAAATATCTCTGAAAATACTCCAATTAACAGTTTTCTAAAAGAAGAAAAAAGTCGGGGAAGAAATGAAAATCGGTATTGCGAAATATATACTCAAACCAATGGCATTGACCCAAAATGGAAAGGTATAAAGAGAATAATTTATGTTCATCGATTTGGTAATCGACCTGATAAAAAAAACAATGATGGTAATTATTCTGAAAAACATTATTATATCACTAGTTATGCTTTTGATTTAGCACAGACTGTAGCTCAAGGTATTCGTGGTCATTGGGGAATTGAAAATAAAATTCATTACGTGAAAGACACTCATTTTAATGAAGATAAAAATGGTATCCGACATAACCACGCAGCTGCAAATTTATCGGTGATACAAGATATTGCTATTAATATTTATCGTTGTTTAGGTTTTTCATCAATGAAAACTGCAACAACTTTTTTTGCCAACAAAGTCAATGAACTTTTTAATTTTTTATCCGCTAAACATATTAGCGATCTTTAGAACTGTTCAGCCCTGGGGTGTTGGGTGGGACCTTATAGTTTTACAACAACTGTTCCTAGTGCGGATATTACCTTTTGTGTTGATGTATTTTGCCTTCCTTCAGTTACATCAGTTGCATTGGATCGAACCTCCACTTCAACTGATGATGTGTTGACTGATCCTGATGAAGATGGTATTTGGTGTGGTACAGTAACTTTAGGAATAGGAACTCATGAATATAAATTCAAAGCCGATAATTTGCCTGAGCAATTTGCTGCTGTAGAATCTTGTACCGTTAATTCAAATGGTACTATTAATCGTAAAATAACAGTAGCAGATGGAGTGAATCAAAATTTAACTTTTGGTTTTGGAAGTTGTACAACGGATTGCCAAAATCCAGCCCCTATGATAATCAACGATGCAAGCCTAGATGATCCCTGCGCATGTGACCTTAATGGAACTGGTACTGCCAGCGGTACATTTTTGGAAACTGTCACGGTCATGAGTGGTGTGGGGACTACGGAGAACTGGACGATACAATCTATCATCCCCTTGAAGTCAGGCGGAGTAGCTCCTGTAACAGATGATGGTTCAGGAAATCCTACCACGACGGCTTTAGCAACAGGAGTTGCCCTCACATCTGTAGGTGGCGGAAAATACGAAATTACATTCCATCATAATCAACTGGACGGTTATCAGATGACCGTACGTCGAGATGCCGATGCCAGTACGGATATGTCGATTAGCAATGTATGTGCTGTGCCGAGTATTACTACGCTACAAAATAACTTTGCAACGAATGGTGCAAATGTTATATTAGGAAATAATATTATGATCTCTGATGGAGGAACTGCAGGAGTAGGTTTTCCGATGTATAATATCAGCGATGGAATAACATCTAATGGCGTAACTCAATTGAGTTTTGATCTTACTACAACAAATATACCTACGGGACAACTAACGGCAGGAACTTACACTTTGACGACGACTTATCAAACAGATGGAATGGGATCAGGCTCAGGAGGAACACTAGCAATGCCAGCAGTACCTACCAATGCTTGTCCTGTGGCAGATGTAGCAACTATTACCGTAGCACCACCAGTTCCTACCCTCGGTCAATGGGGCTTGATTACACTAGCCTTATTATTATTGATTACAGGGATGGTGATGGCAACTGCACCTCAAGTCGCAACGGCTCAAGGACAGTCGGTGAGCTTCCCGACGAGTCGAAAAAATATGCCATTCGATAGGAATTTATTTTATAAAATACTTCCCGTGATTGCATTGTTAGTAATTGGAGGGTTTTCGATAGCTGCAGCGTTTTTTGGCTATGAGTGGACGAGTGCTGATCCGATAGGAATAGTGGTTACGATACCGTTGATGAGTTATATGGTGATGTTGGTAGCGAAGGCGGAGCAGGAGAAATAAAATTGTTAATAGTTTAAAGTTGTTTGGTTTGGGGTTGTTGTCGAATAACGATGACTTTTATGGAGTAAAATCTAACAACTTTAACTTTCAAAATAAAAGTAAGAATAAGAATAAGTGATAAAATAAATAAAAAAAAGAAGCCTGTTTTTGTTCGCAAAGACAGGCTTTTCTTTTATTTTTACGAGCGTTCAATATTTGAAAAAATAGAATAAAAATTATGTCTTCAAAGAAAAAAAAAGGAAAAGCAAAAATTAGTAAAAAGCCAACAACACAGACTTTATCATCGCAAGATAAATTTGGGGTATGGTGGCAAGATCGGAGTGTATCATTCCGATTTTTAGGTCTATTTATATTAATGATGGGAGCGTTTTATTTATTCTACTTTTCATCATTTAATACCACATATATCCATCCTTATATATTGAGTGCTCAAGCAGCTGTAGGTGCATTTATGATTGGATTATTTGAACCTTCAGTATTCGCAATAGGTGAGAATATCCAAAGTGATCATTTTTCTATGAGTGTATCAGGAGGTTGTGATGGCCTGGAAGTAACCGCGCTATTGATTTCGAGTATTGTTGCATTTCCTTCTTCTTGGAAAGAAAAGTGGAAAGGATTGTGGGTAGGATTAGGAATTTTGACCATACTTAATGTATTAAGGCTTCCTGTTTTATATTGGGCGGGGTCTACGGTGTCCGAAGAATTGTTTGATTTTTTACATGTACAAGGAGGTTTTATTTTATTTATTAGTATTTCTATTTTGATTTGGGGATTATGGGTAGTTCGAGTATTAAATGAAAGAAAAATGGTAGAAAATATTTCGATATAAATTTTTTTGTAATCAAAGCGAAAACCTAAATTTACATGTTAAATCAAAAAAAACTACTTCAATCTTTTGGATTATTTTGGGTTGTATTTTTATTGTTACATTTTTTATTTTCGGTAGATGGATTTCAGAATGGTTTAGCAAATGCTCACGCTAATTTATTTGGAAACATAGCAAAACGAGTAATGGTAGATGAAGTAGAGTTTACTGCAATCAAAGGAACAACTGAAGGTGATTTGTATTTTTCTTTTTACGATAAAAGCATTATTGCTAAAGCTCAGAAAACAGGTCAGACGGATGTACAGGTAGAAGAAATGTTCTATGCAAATGATCCAACCTATCTCATCAATGCAACATTGATATTTTTATTAGCACTTTGCTTAGCTACCCCTTTATCTTGGCGAAAACGAATTGTCCTTACAATTGTAAGTTTATTGTTTTTTTATTTGTATTCTACTATTCGTATGACCTATCGAATCAAAGGTCAAATAAATGCAATTGGAATTGGTGATGTAGGTAGTAATCCAAATGCTATTTTTTCTACTCATAATATAGATCAAGTGATGAGTACTTTGGGACTAGTATTTGTATTTATCATTGTTATTTGGGCTATGCAAGTTTTTTCTAAATCCAATATGAGGGAGATGAAAAAAAGTTTACTAGTTTAAGTTTTTTTATTCTTCACAGGATTTGTCTAAGAACCAGTTTTTTTTACCTAACTTTATTTAATGTTTTATTCTACTCCACTACAAATTTTAGAAAACATATTATCCTTTTCATACATTTAACACAAAATATTCGAACGACCAATGCTTCGTTTGAGGAATCAAGGAGAACATGGTGATTCAACCTTGGTTTGTGATTCGTCAAACTAGGTGTTTATGGTTTGACGTTAAACAATAAGTTTTTACACAAGGTATTAAGTAACGGTCAAAAAATAAGTTCCCGATTTAGACGAGGATATTTTGTTCTCAGTTTTTATTTTAATGAGGGATAATTGTTAATACTTTGACTGAATTAAAATGAAAAATGAGGGCAAAAGATTCCGTCCAAATCGGGAAATTATTTTTTGACCGTTACTAAGTGAGAAACTAAATTTTAGTTTTATTAAAACATACCAATGACCCAAATGAGAAACTATTTCACAATATTTTTTTTGTGCTTTTTATATATTGGAATCCTCCATGCCCAAAAAGTAGAATTCCAACGTATCCCAAATGAATTGGGATTGTCGCAAAATTTCATTTCTAGTCTATATCAAGATAGTCAAGGCTTCCTTTGGGTGGGAACTCAAGATGGATTAAATCGTTTTGACGGATACCAATTTAAATTATATCAAAATGATCCATTTGATACCACGACTATTTCAGGGAATTATGTGAAATGGATTCATGAAGATAGCCAACATCGAATGTGGGTAGGTACGACACAAGGTTTAAATCTATTTGATCGTGCTACTGGAATATTTCAACGTTGCCTTCCCAGTCCTCATAAGATTGCTTCCACTTCTCCAATTGTAGAAAATTATCCAAGTATCAGCCATCAAAATATTTCACATATTATGGAGGATCGAGAAGGAAATATTTGGGTCAGTACAATGCGTCATGGAATCAATAAAATCGAATTACCTAAAAATGATACTGATTTTTCCAATGCAAAATTTACCGTCTTTGATGCTACTGAGGATAAAAATAGTTTATGGAATAGAAATATTCGAAGCATTATGGAAGATGAGGAAGGAACGATTTGGGTAAATACTTGGAGTCAACTTAGTAAAATCTACAAAGACAATTCCACTCAAAAATATCAGGTTCAACGATTTTATTGGAAGGACTTTGATCCACAATGGGCAAGGCATCAGCAAGAAGATTTTTTTTATTTTGAATATGGAAAAGAAACTGTAGACACATTTTTTCATACCATTTTTAAAGATGAGAGGGGAGCAGTTTGGGTGAAAACTGCAGGCGGACTAGGCAAGTGGATTCCTAGTCAACAGCAGTTTAAATTATTTCATATTGATGAAGATTTAGCAACTTTTGAACGACGTCCTTTTCGAGGCGCCAATGGCGCAGGGGTTATTGATGATAGAGGAAATATTTGGTTAGGAGGTGCTAATGCGATTATTGTTTATGATACGTTGACTCATAAAATAATAGATAGAAAACAAAATGACGGGAAGTCCACAATTGATATTGTAAAAACAGGTTACAATAAAATTATAGAAGATCAATCGAGCAACATATGGTTAGGAACTAATGGAAATGGAATTTTTAAATTCAATCCATATCTTAAAAAATTTCTTGGAAAAAATTCTATACTTTGGAAAGGAGGAAGTGTAAGAACATTGTTAGAAACTAGTGATGGAACACTTTGGACTTCCATGACAGACTTGAGATTATTAAAGCACAATCCTAAAACCAACGAAACAAATCCTGTTCAGTTGGAAAGAGATCGGTGGGTACGTGAGGTGGCAGACAAAATGGATTATATTCATTGTATGCAAGAAGACGATAAAGGTAATCTTTGGTTAGGAGGTGATCGAGGTCTTTTTAAATTTGAATTAGAAAATGGAGAAATATTAGATTGGCAATTTTTTGAAATTAAACGGAATGACCCAAGTCAAGAACTTTGCCCTGTTTTGGATTTACATATAGATGCTGATGGAGGAATTTGGTTGATGACTCATTTTGAGTTTGGAAAATTTAATCCCATAACAAAACAATTCCAAGGTAATGATTATTTGAAAGTTTATGGAGGTGATCGACTTGAGATAAGTTTTCCAACAATATATGAACATACGGATAAAATATTTTGGTTGGGAACAAATGATGGTTTGTTGAAATTTGATGCTAAGAATCAATCCTTCGAAATGTTGGCCAATGATCCTGAAAATCTTCAAAGCCTTAGTCATAATAATATCAAATGTATAACTCCTGATCCCCAACAGCCTCAACGAATACTTTGGATTGGGACAGGAGGTGGAGGTCTTAATCGATTTGATTTAGAAACTAAAACGTTTACTTGTTTTAAGATAAAAGAGGGACTTGCTGACAATGTAGTTTATGGAATTTTATCAGATGAGGAAGGCTTTTTATGGATGAGTACGAATCAAGGTATTTCTAAATTTGATCCTCAAAAAGAAGTTTTCCAAAATTATAATTCAGAGGATGGATTGCAGGATAATGAATTTAATACCAAATCATATTTTAAAAATAAGGATGGGAAACTGTTCTTTGGAGGAATCAATGGATTCAATTCTTTTTTTCCAAAAGATATAAAAAATAGTGATTTTAAAGCTCCAATAGTGATAACTGATTTGTTATTGGCGAATAAAAAAGTCACCATCAAATCTCCAAATAGTCCACTTCAAAAAGACATTTCTCAAATTAAAGAATTGACATTAAGTTACCAAGAGAAGGTATTTTCTTTTGAGTTTGCATCACTCGATTTTACAAATTCTAAGCAAAATAAATATGCTTATAAACTTGAAAACTTTGATAATGAATGGCAATATATCGGAACGCAACGCCAAGCCACTTTTACCAATATTGATCCTGGAACTTATTTTTTTAAAGTAAAAGGGACGAACCATAGTGGCGTGTGGAATGAAGAAGGTGCAAGTTTAAAAATAACAATATTGCCTCCTTGGTGGAAAACTTGGTGGGCTTATTTTTTATATTTTTTAGGATCGATTGGATTGGTTTACGCTTTTTACAAATTTCAATTTACCCGACAAATAGAAAAGCAAGAGGTCAAGCGACTGGAAGAATTGAATACTTTAAAAACAAGACTTTACACGAATATCACTCATGAATTTCGAACGCCCCTAACTGTCATCATGGGGATGGCGGACAACATTACTGGACATGAAAATGAAAAACATCTAATCCAAAGAAATAGCAAAAATCTATTGCATCTCATCAATCAACTTTTGGATATCTCCAAACTGGAAGGCGGGAAATTAAAACTCAATAAAACACAATCTGATATCATTCCTTATTTTCGATATTTGACAGAATCGTTTTATAGTATGGCTCAGGAAAAAGAAATCCGTTTGGTTTTTTACTCTGAAGTAGAAGAGTTGGAAATGGATTTTGATGAATGGAAAATGCAACACATTATTTATAATTTATTATCGAATGCATTGAAATTTACAGAGGCAAGAGGCGAAATTATTTTTCATGCTAATCGAATTCAAAATAATGGAACACCGTTTTTAGAATTGAAAATTAAGGATACGGGGATCGGAATTGATGCTGATAAAATAGATCATATCTTCGAAAGATTTTATCAAGCAGATAATAGCGATACTCGAAAAAATGAAGGTACTGGAATTGGATTAGCCTTGACCAAAGAGTTGACTCATTTAATGAATGGAACTATTTCTGTAAAAAGTGAAAAGGAAAAAGGAACTACGTTTAAAATTATTTTACCAATTACTAACGCCGCCCCTCATAAATCTATTAATGAAGTTTTTTCAAAAAATAATAGAAAAGCAAAAATTATTTTGCCAAATTCTGGAAGTGAGTTGCCCCAATCTGAGTTAATTCCAACTCCAAATAATGAAGCGGATTCCAATAAAATACCTTTGGTACTTTTGGTAGAAGATAATCAAGATGTAGCCACTTATATCAAACAATTACTTTCTCCTAAGTATAGATTAGAGGTGGCTCAAAATGGAAAATTAGGAGTAGCAAAAGCCAAAGAAATTGTACCTGATATTATTTTGAGTGATGTGATGATGCCTGAATTGGGAGGATACGAATTAACGGATATTTTAAAAAGTGATGAAGTCACCAGTCATATTCCAATAATTTTATTGACAGCAAAAGCGGCACATGATGATAAAATTCAAGGATTAAAAGTAGGAGCAGATGCATATCTTGTGAAGCCATTTGACAAAGAAGAATTATTAGTTCGAATAGAGAAATTATTAGCATTAAGAGTAGCTCTTCAAGAAAGATATGCAAATGTAGTTTTTGAAAAAGAAGTGATTGCTGTTCCCGAACCAACTCCAACTTCCTCATTTACGATCGATGATATTTTTATCCAAAAATTAAAAGAAAAAGTAGAGGAGCATATGAGTGATCCCAATTTTCGTTCATCTCATTTGGCAGAGGCTGCCAACCTCAGTCAATCTCAATTATATCGAAAACTTAAAGCCATCCTAAATGAAACGCCTACCAATTTTATTCTAAAAATTCGCCTTCAGAATGCAATGATTTTAATCAAAACCACTAACAAAAACATTTCAGAAATTGCCTACTCTTTGGGTTTTAATGATCCAAACTACTTTACTAGAGTTTTTAATAAAGAATATGGAAACCCGCCTACTGTTTTCCGTAAGTAGTTGATTTACAGTATTTTATAATAGTTGTTTCGCATTATTGTCAATATTGTGCTAGAATTTTCTACACCTTTTTTGATTCGATGCTATAAAAAGTGAAAATAGTGAAGATGCTTTTTTTCTTTTTGCCTCACCTTGCAAATATATTGGTGGAATGATTTACTCAATACCCTGAAACAAAAGTTAATGAACAGATGAATCTGCTTTGAGAACCTTGTGAATGGGCAAAAGAGCGAGCAGAAGTTCTTAAAGCTTTACGAACCCATACTCTCCCTTTTGCCTCCCTCTGGTTTCGCAAAGCAGATCATCTTAAATAATCTTTTGTCATAAAGTATTAAGTCCTTCACTAAAAAGTAATCCACCTTTACTAAAACATCGACTAACTAATTTTTTTTGATAAAACCAAAACCATGAAAACGCCTTTAGGATTTTACCTAATTCTTTTTTGTATAACAATAAATCTGATTCATTGTACTTCTGACAAAGAAGGCATTGAATTGACTTTTAAGGTCGATTTATCTAAATCTCTTGATAAAATAAAAACCCCAGAATCAGTTGGGATTATTGGAGTCGCTTCGTTTTTGGATAGATTCAAAAGTCTACCAATGGAGAAAACGAATATTGCTGGTGTTTATCAAAAAACCTTTCAAATACCAGATTCTTTAGCAGGCAAAGAAATACGTTTTAAATTTATAGTTGATACTACCTTTGCAGAAAATGAAAGATTTGGATGGAGAAAACTAACTCTTCCAAACCAATCAACGGTTTTATCTACAGCTCAATTTAATCATTTGGCAGGTACTACTGGAAACAGTATCGAACCTTCACCTCCCATACCTGTATTGTTTTCAAATACTGCTCAAGAAGATTCCTATTTTAAAACGCCCTTTAAAGGACTTACAACTAATGGGCAACTTGAAAAAAATCTTTTCCCAATTAAATCGACAGGCATTTCAACCCAACCTATACAAAATGCCGTTAATACATTTTTAGCTTCCCTATCTGAAAAACAAAAACAGTCTTGTACTTTTCCTATTGAAAATAAAGAATGGCAACGCTGGCATAACATTGAAATATATCAACGGGAAGGAATTGCTCTATTCGAAATGAATGAGAATCAAAAGGAATTAGCCTTTAATATTCTTAATGCAAGCCTTAGCGAAAAAGGCGTGCAGAAAGCCAAAGACATTATGACCATGGAAGAATATTTAAAAAGAATGAGTATTCAACTTGGGACTATCGATAAATCAGAAGGAGAACGATTTGGAGATGATAAGTACTATTTTACTTTTATGGGAACACCTTCCGATACTGAACCTTGGGGATGGCAAATTGATGGACATCATTTGGTGGTTAATTATTTTGTCCTCGGAGATCAAATAGTAATGACACCAACATTTATGGGGTCAGAACCTAATTATATAAAAGATGGTCCTAATAAAGGTCTTCGAACATTTGAAGATGAAGAGAACAAAGGACTTAATTTTTATAAAAGTCTAAATGATGATCAAAAAAAATCTGCAACTCTATGGCATGAAAAGAAATATAACTTTTCGCAAACCGAAGCTTTTAGAGATAATGCCATTGTTCCATATTCAGGTTTACTTGCCAGCGAATTAAATACATCTCAACGAACTTTGTTTCTAGAATTGATAAAAGAATACATTTCTAGAATGAGACCTGGACATGCTGAAATATGGATGGAAGAAATCGTATCTCATTGGAATGAAACATGGTTTTCTTGGGTAGGTGGTTCGAGTGAAAACGATCCATTTTATTATAGAATTCAAAGCCCAATAATCATGATAGAGTTTGACCATCACGAGCCTGTTTTTATTGTCGAAAAAGATAAACCTAATCCAGGGCCAGTAAAATGGCATGTTCATACTGTAGTCCGTACTCCAAATGGCAATGATTATGGAAAAGATTTATTGAAACAGCATTTGGAAAATCATCATCATTAAAAAACTAAAAAATTCATGCAGCTAATTAATCTGCATATCAATTCAATATTTTTTTAACCTTATTAAAACAAACCAAAATGAGAGATTTAAAAACATCATTATTCCTATTGGTATTTGCTTGCCTTTTTTCCATCAATATCATTGCTCAAGAAGCAGCTGAAAAAGCACAATCATATTATGTATTTGATTACATGAAAGTAAAACCTGAAATGCGAAATGATTATTTGGCTTTGGAAAAAGCTTGGAAAAAAATCCACTTGAAAAATATCAATGCAGGTAAATATGAATCGTGGAATTTGGTTAGAGTGGCCTCCCCAGCCGGTGCTAATTCAGAATATAATTTTATTACACGTACTCGATTTAAAGGAGAAAAAGCAATTGCTGATCATATTGAAAATCCTGGTATGCCTGAGAATTGGAAATCACTTTTAACTCCAGAGGAAATAGCATTGGTTAAGCGAGGCAATGAAATTCGAACGTGGGTGAAATCTGAAACATGGGCATTGGGAGACATTATATTTCCAGAAGGAACGAAAGCAAATGTTTCTGTATTTAATTATTTCGATTATCCAGAAGGTAAAAGACGAAAGGATCATTTTAAAGTAGAAAAAGATATTTGGAAACCTGTTCACAAGGCTAGAGTTGATGATGGAAAACTTGCAGGTTGGGTTTTAACAATGATGGTTATGCCTACTGGTTCCAAAATGCCTTATCATGATGCAACTGTAGATTTATATGATAGTATAGAACATATGATGAAGGATAATCCAATGCCTTATTTTGAAAAAATACATCCTGGGAAAAATGTAGATAAATTGTTAGAAGAAACAAGCGCTTCTTCTGATTTGGTTCGTAGAGAAGTAAGAATTAACCTAGATTCTGCTACGAAGAAAAAGACGGAAAAAGTAAAATAATAGTTTAGGAAATAGAAAGTGGACTAATCCCAAATCTAGATTTCAATTAATTGGAATTTAGATTGGGGTTACTTTTTATTTTAATTTATGTTACGAAAAAATATATTGAAGTTGGAACGCAAAGGGGCAAAGACACAGAGTTGGTAGAATATTGCATAGAGGCCGCAGAGTATTTTTATTAAAATTAAAATGAGCAGAGATTTAAAGAGCTATTGATAAAAGACTTTTTGAACCCTGCTTCCATTTATTTAAGGAAGAAAGCTGTTAATTTAAATAGAATAAAACATCAATTCTTCTGTTTTGAATTTGATGGGTTTTTCAAATTGAAGCCCAATTTTTTCTAACAATTTTTGAGAATTTTTATTTTCAAAAGTAGTAATGGCTGTAATTCGTTTTATTTGTAACACCGTAGTTACATGTTCTAGAAAAGCAGATGCTGCTTCAAATGCATAGCCTTTTCCAAAATATTCAGGAAGCAATGCAAAACCAATATCAGGGTCTTCTAACTCAGGCCTCTTGAATAATCCACACATTCCAATATTGGAATGGTCTTCTTTACTTTCTAGCAAATATCCTCCATATCCATTTTCCTCATAACTTTTTAGATAGCTAGTAGTGATATAGTTTTTAGCATCATCTAATGTTTTGATACCTCGATCTCCGATGAACTCTAGCCATCCTTTGGAATTCATCAATTCAAAAATAAAAGGAGCATCCTCTAAGTTTATTTCTCTTAGAATAAGTCGGTCTGTAGATAGAATTTCTTTCATCGTATTAATATAGTTCAGGATGTTTTAAATGATGATTCGTTTTGTTTTGATATGCTTTTGCAATACTCAAAATTGCTGATTCATTAAAAAGCTGTCCCGTAAATGTAATACTACAAGGCATCCCATTTGAAGTAAAACCATTCGGTACAACTACACATGGGTGGCCGGTCAAGTTGGTAATACCTAAACTGCTACTTGCCCAAGAGGGATGCACATACACATCAATACCTTCCATCACACTTGACATTTTTTCAATTAGCTGAGTTCGTAGTCGATTGGCGTTGATGTATTCTACAGCAGGAATTAATCGAGCTTTTCTAAAAACATTTGGCCAAGCATTCCTCATTTGTCGAACCAAAGTGGAGTCCAAATTATTTCGAGTAAGTTGATCAAAAGCTGCGGCAGCTTCTGCTTCCAAAATAAAAGTGATATCCTCAGCTTTAGGTAATTCGATGGGAATTAATTCTATTCCCATATTTTTTAAAATGTCTAATGCTATGGAGTCTTGAGTCTGAAAACCATAGGTTTGTTCAAAATCTTTTTTAAGATAACCCACCCGTAATTTTTTCCAATCTAAGTTAGAATCATAATTAAATGGTGCTTCAATGGTCGAAGCATCTTTTTCATCTTTACCTCTTATTGCATCGAAGACGATGGCGCAATCTTCAACTGTCCTCGCTATTGGACCTATTTTATCCATGGACCAACTTAACGCCATTGCACCAAATTTACTCACTCTACCAAAGGTAGGTCGAAGTCCTGTCGTTCCACAAATAGTAGATGGTGAAACTATGGAGCCAAGTGTCTCGGTTCCAATTGCAAAAGGAACTAGCCCTGCCGAAACTGCAGCGGCAGATCCTGCTGACGAACCACTTGAACCCGTTTTTATATTCCAAGGATTTCGTGTTTGCCCACCAAACCAAACATCTCCCCAAGCCAATGCGCCCATACTTAATTTAGCAATTAGAACTGCACCAGCTTGATCTAGTTTTTCAATTACTGTGGCATCGTAATCTATTGTTTGATCTTTAAAAGGAGTAGCGCCCCAAGTTGTTTTATAATTTCTAACAGCTAATAAGTCCTTTGCGCCATATGGAATTCCATGAAGTAAACCTCGATAGTTTCCTGCATTAATTTCTTTATCAGCTTGCTCCGCTTGTTGCAATGCTCGTTCTTCTGTAAAAGTTATAACACAATGTAAACGGGTGTTCTGCTGCTTCAGTCGTTGGAGAAAAAACTTAGTTAGATTTACGGAAGAGATTTGTTGAGTCTTGACTAAATGAGCCAATTGTCCAATAGAATAAAATGCCAAATCATCTAAACTATTGGGCATTTTAGTTTTACTATAATCTTCAAATTGAACAGGTGATTGTTGACTTTTTATTTGAAAGCCTTGAGGTAATGGATTAAAAATTAGAGCAGGGGAGATGTCGTTGGTTAAATTTACTTCCCAATTTTTTTGGAAATTTTTGGTTTGATCTACCAAATCCTCTTGCATTAATTCTATTTCTTTTTCATCAAAATCTAATCCTGCAATAGTCGCAGCATTATTTATCATTTCACTTGTAAACTCTGGGCGAAGAATGGTGAAACTAAACAACATCCCAAAACAAAAACTAATGAGAACTAGGAGGAAAAAGGATTTGTTTTTTTTTTGAGAAAAGTGAATCATAGAATTTAATATTTTTAAATTGATTCAAAGTTATAGAAGAATGGGAACGATGGGAACAGCAGAACAATAGAACAAGGAATTTCGAAGGAAGAAGTTTGACGAAATAATTGTGAGGGAACATTCACAATTATTTCGTCAAACTTCTTCCTTCGAAATTCCTTGTTCTATTTTTTAGAAAATTAATGGCTATGTCCTTCGTGACTCCCGTGATCATGCCCATCATGACTACCATGGTCATGGTCATGATCGTGTCCATCACCTTCTTTCTTTTTATAATTTTCATTTACAACATAATCCATTTCACATTCAGGGCAAGTTCCCATTTTATCGCTTCCGCTACCTTTACAATGCATAGGGCAAATATATGCTGAAGTATATTCAGGGCCGTCTTTAGAAACACCTGAATTACTATTTCCACAAGAGACCATAAAAGCAGCAAGTGCTAGGAAAAAAATAGGTAGAACTAATTTTAAATTCTTCATGATTGGATAATTTTTTTAAATATTTTTAATTAGAAGTTGTTTGAGTATTTTTTTTATCGGGTAAAAACGAAATCTCGTTCGCTACTTAATTTTTCGTTGAACACATAATTCTCCATATCAAAACCAATTAAATGTTCAGGCTCTGTCAATTTATTTTTGATAATGTATTGGCACATCATTCCACGAGCTTTTTTTGCTGAAAAAGAAATGATTTTGAAAACTCCATTTCTTTCTTCTTTGAAATGAACGTTATATAAATCAGCTTTAAATGCCTTTGGTTGAAGAACTGAGAAATATTCTTTGGAAGCTAAATTTATAATTGCTTTAGATTTGGAAGATCTGACATCTTTATTGATTGTTTTGGTGATTTTATCTCCCCAAAATTCATAAAGATTTTTTCCATGGCCATTCGATAATTTGGTACCCATCTCCAAACGGTAGGGTTGCATTAAATCTAATGGTTTAAGGACACCATATAATCCTGAAAGAATACGGAGGTGTTTTTGGGCAAATTCCATATCTTCTATACCAAAACTATCGGCTTCTAGTCCAGTATATACATCACCTCGAAAAGCGAGAATTGCCTGTTTGGCATTTTTTAATGTAAATGGAGTTTTGAAAGAGTGGTAGCGTTCGACATTGAGATTGGCAATTTTGTCGCTAACCTTCATTAATTTTTTAATATCTCCGGCTGATTTCTTTTTCATGATATCAACAAGAGCCTGACTTTCAGTTAAGAAACGAGGTTTTGATTTTTTCTTTAATTCTGTTGAATCAAAATTTAAAGTTTTTGCAGGAGAAACAAGTAATAGCATTTGTTCGTGATTTTCTTTTTTAAACAAATGCAAAGGTGGTAAGTTTAAAACTATTTTGGAAAAAAAAGGAATAAAAGTTTTGTCTTTAAACCAATCCCGTGAAATGTAAACTCACAATTATTTTAAAAATACAATCTGAAAGGTATAGTTTTATGGGAATCAATGCTTCAACAGTATTCGATCATCATAAAAATCATAAGTATCATAATCAAAAATGGTTTTAACGCTGATTGATTAGGATACTTATGAATTTTATGATTGTCTTTAATTCGTGTTTTTTATCTGTAACTCAAGTTCCATAGAAAACAAAATTTAATATGTTTTATGCTACCATTTCGACTTCATGTTTTTGGATAATATTGGTTTCTTGATCCTTTAAAAGATTTTTATCAATAGTGAAAAAGAAAGTAGTTCCTTCGCCATAAGTAGATTCTACCCAAATTTCTCCACCATGTTGTTCTACGATTTTTTTACATAAGGCAAGTCCAATTCCAGTACCTTCATATTCTCCAGCACTATGTAGTTTTCTAAAAAGCATAAATATCTTTTCATGAAATTCAGGCTTGATTCCGATTCCATTATCTTGGATGGAGAATTTAAAATGATCTTCTTTTTCTTCACAGTAAATATTGATCTCTGGATTTTTATCTTTTTCAATAAACTTGATAGCGTTGGAGATTAGGTTTTGGAATAATTGTTTTGATCGAGTTTGGTCAAGAATAATATCAGTTGGGATTTGGTCAAAAGAAATAGTCACTTCTTTTTCGTCAATATCAGCTTTCAGCTCATGAGTAATAATTTCTAACATATTATTTACATTAGTAGGCTGAAAGTTCTTTTTTTGAGAATTTGCTTTTGAATAATTTAAAAGACTCTCAATCAGATTACTCATATTTTTAGAAGCATCGATAATGAAATTGAAGAATTCTAAATCTGTTTCATCCAATTTTCCTTTGGTTCTTCTTGCCAATAATTGAGAGTAACTCGTGATGGTTCTTAGAGGAGCTTTTAAATCATGAGAAGCCATGTAAGCAAAGTTTTCTAATTGACCATTGCTTTCGATGTATTTTTTTAGATCCGCATTTTTCTTATTGAGTTCTGCTAATGTATTTTGAATAACCTGCTCTTGTTTATTTTTTTCGGTAATGTCATAATACATGGTTACCACAAGATGGGCATATGGTTTGGGAAGTTGTATAGATGAAATTTCACTTGTTCTTTCATTTCCTTCCATATCAAAATGTAAGCAAGTATATTGAGATTTTTTAGAAATTAATAACTCTTGAATCTTTTCAGCGATCAATTCCGAAGATCTTTTACCATCAGGTTGAAACTCTGGAACAAATTTATTGAAGTCTTCTAATTTAAAATCTCTATTACTTCCTTTTAAATATTTCTTTATTTTTTTGTTGGCGTCTACGACTTTCCCCAAGTTAATATCAAAAATAGTGATGCCATCAAAAGCATTTTCAAAAATAGTTCGATATTGTTCTTCACTTTTCATAAGCGCCAATTCCGAAAGTTTATTTTCTGTAATGTCTCTTACGATGTCTCTTGAACCAATAATACTTCCTGAATCATCTTTTATCGCTACGGAGTTGACTTCAACATATTTAATATTTCCTTTTTTGGTAATGATGCGCCCTTGATATCCAGAGTAGAATCCTTGATCTAGAAGTTTTTGTAAATATTTTTTGGAGTTGATTTTGTCATCAGGGTGTACTATATTTTTTAAATTAATATTTAAAGGATCATCTTGATCTAGTTCCAATAATTTTCTTCCTGCTTGATTCGTATGCGTGATATTTCCTTGAGCATCGATTGTAATAATTCCATCGTAAATGTTTTCAAAAATATCTCTGTATTTATTTTCTTTTTCTTTGACCTTTTTTTCTGCGATTTTTTGTTCAGTTATATCAAAACCAAGTCCAATGCCTCGTTCTGTTTCTGCATCATAAAATAATTTTATATCAAAAAAAGCATAGGTGCCATCAGATAATAAAATTTTAGACTCATAGCTGATAATCTCACCTTTAATTGCTTTTTTATGATTACTGATGATGGAAGGATAATTCTTATAGAGATGTTCAATACTCACTCCGACTACTTCATTGTCTTTAAAACCTAGTCGCTTTAAAGCAGATCCGACACTTTCTGTGAAAATTAAATTTTTATCAAAACGATAATAAAGGGCTGGGAAATTTTCTACCAATCCTTCTATAATTTGACTTTTGAATTGAATTTGTTGTTCTGTTTCTTTTTTCTCCGTAACATCTAGGAAAGAACAATTCGTGCTTATTAAATTACCATTTTCATCAAAATTTCCTGAAACAAATGAAGTGGTATACAATGGAAATCCATCTTTTCTTCTAAATGTTTTTTCAGTTGTAAATTGGTTTATTTCCCCTTTTGATAGTTTTTCAAAATAGGCTAAAATCTTAGGTGAAGCTTCTAAGCATTTTTCCAAGATAGATTCTTCCATGACTTCTTTTCTAGTATATCCTATCATTTGACAAAAGGCAGGATTGATATCAATGACTCTCATATCTGCTCCAAAAACCGTCATTCCCAATAAATTGTTTTCAAATTGATTCCGATATTTTTGCTCCGATATACTTAATCTAGATTCGTTATTATCATTGATGTTAAGAGCAATTCTATGCTGAATGACTAACGCTATTACTTTATACAAGAATGAGATAAAAAAGATAGAGATGCCAATCATTCTATTAAAAGGATTTAATTCGAATGAATTGGCTAAAGGGAAAAAATATGTGAGTATCGAAATAGCTATTCCACATGATGAGAAAAGGATAAAATAAGTCAACGCATATTTCCCTTTTTCTCCATAGTATATTAAAAGTGAAAACCCTAATATAATGAGGTAAAGTGCAATTATTGGCTTCCTTGTTATATAGGTAAAGAGTAAAATAAGTACAAAATTATAAGTGATAAAAATTGCTGTCGCATAATTAAAATGTTTTTTATGGTGGAGGTAGAGGGCACACAGACTTATGGGAATAATAATATTGGCAAAGAAAATATATTCATTATAGTTTTGGTCAGAGAGTAGAGAAAGACTAACTATTATTATTCCGCCAATAGCCAGAATGCAATCCAGATTAAAAATTGTTTTACCAAATCGTGAAATACTTGAAATATTTTGGTCAACTCCTATGGAAAGAATTTTCTGAATGGATGTTTTCATGGTCGGAATTATTATCTATACTTGATTTGTTATACTCAATAAAGTGATCATGTAGAAGGAATTCTTCAGACATGAAAACAATAATTTATTAGAGGGGATGGAATTTTATAAGGTAGTTAGATATTTTGGATCCTTGGCGATAAGCAGTTGTAATCAAAAAATAAACCAAAACGAAAAAATAATAAAAATGAGGTTTTTTGTGACTATCTATTTCCTTCCCATTCTTGGTAAAATTGATCTAGATAGAGTTCCATAAATGCATGACGTTGGGCTGCCATTGCTTTTCCAGTAGTGGTATTCATTCGGTCTTTGAGTAATAATAATTTTTCATAAAAATGATTAATACTTGGTGCTGTACTTTTTTTGTATTCCTCTTTTGTCATGTTTAATTGTGGTGGGATATTAGGATCATAAATGGCTCTATTTTTAAAGCCACCATAATTGAAAGTCCTTGCGATTCCGATTGCACCCAAAGCATCTAGCCGATCGGCATCTTGTACGACATCTAATTCAGGAGAATGAAATTCTTTTTCAAAATTTCCACCTCCAAAAGAAATGTTTTGAATGATAAGAATGACATGATTGATGAGGGCAGGAGGGGCTTGAATAGATTGTAGGAAATTCCTTGCTTTACGAGGGCCAACAGTTTCGTCACCATTGTGAAATTTGGAGTCTGCTATATCATGAAGCAATGCTGCTACTTCTACAATTTCATGGTTGACAGGTTCCGTTTCTGCGATTTTTTTTGCTGTTTTCCAAACTCTATAAATATGCCACCAATCGTGACCACCTTCCGCATTTTCTAATTCTGTTTTTACGTAGTCAACTGTTTGTTGGATAAGGTTCATTTCTAAATGATGTTTTGTTAGGTATGCAGGCGTTTCTATTTACGAGTTGGTACTCACTTTTTTAACTTCTATTTCTTCTGCAAATTTAGTTTTTAATCCTAGAGGTAAAAATATTTTTACTTCGATTTTCCATAGAAAAGAGACATCCTCTTCTTTATGACTTGCTGGAAGATTCTTTTTTGGAAAATCAAAAATAAAATCTTGATTTCGATTCGGCCTACTTTTGGTTTTTGCCTCGGAGCGGTACATAGTGTGTCGAGATGTGGAATCAGAAGTGCCTCTTGTATCTACTACTTTTTCTATAACAAGATAACTACATTCTATTTTCTCAATGGATCGATGGTCTTTGGAGAGTTGTAAGTTTAATAGGAATTGGTTCTCCTCAGTATTTTTAATTTCAAAAAATACATTTCCAATTACACGTTGTTTATAATAATATAAAACAATGCAAAAGAAAAATGCGAGACTTCCAATCAATAAAGCCATCCAGAAATTAAAAGGAGGAGAAAAGTTTGCATAAACATAATATGCAAGACCAAGCAAAACAGTAAAAAGTATCCAATACATACAGCCAGAAGATTTTAGAGCTTTTTTTTGAGGAACCACAGCATAAGGTTGTGGTTCTTGATGAATAAAAAAATCAAGCTCTTCTTCAAGGAAATTATTGGGATTATATGCTTTAAATAATTTTAATCCTTTGAGTAGGCTATTTCTTATTTCTGAATAAGTTGGATCTTGCAACTCCATAAAAGTTTTGATTTTCCAACTGTATTGAACATTTCTACCTTTGTAGGAGCCTGGCAACTCTCCTTCAATATCTATATCGAATTCATATTGTTCACCAGCGAGTAAAGTTTTAACTCCCAATAATTTTTTTGTGGATTTTGTTCTTTTGAATGGAGCTAACCTCCCACGGCATTCCATAATTATTTCATAACCGAATTTGGAGATATAAATATCTTTTTTAGGATAAAGGATTATTTTCCCTTTTCGAATTTCTCCAATATAAAGTTCATTGTCATCATCTTTGGGGATGATATGCGTTTCTAAAAAATCATTTTTCATAACTAATATTCAAAGTTTTCATAAAGGTGATTTAAAATTCCTCTAAAGTCATCTTTGTATTTTGACATTAATAGCAGGAGGTGTGCTTCATTAATTTGTATTTCTTGAGGCGAAGGTTGGAGCAATGCAACTTGGATTCTGTTTTTGATTACTTGTAGTAAGACCTCTTTCTCTAATCCTTTAAAATAAAAAGAATGGTGTTTTTTTCTAGCCCATTTATATTCTAAAAACCGAGTGACATGTGTAGTAAGAATTACCTTTTCAACCTTTTTATAGATATGAATCTTTTTTAAAAAAGGTAAATGGTGGATACTGTCTATAAATACAATTTTGCTGTCAAGGAATTCTTCTGGGAATATTTTATTTTGACCTGATAGATGTACGATTGGATGTTCGGGAAAGGATTGTTGTAAAAAAGTAAGATGAGTAGTTTTTCCTCTTCCTTTTTTTCCAACCAATTCAATAATAGCTGGAGTAGGAGATTGAATAAGTTGGATGATTTTTTGAAAATGATCTTTTGGGATTATAATGTTAGGCAGTTCTTCAGAGGTAATTCCTCCAAATGGATTGAATTTAAATTTAAGTTTTTGGTGGAGTATAATGTTTGAGTTTTTCAGAGATTTGTTTTTGCTAGGTGATTATTATTTCATAATTCCGAATGGATATAATGTAAAATGATTATCCATCATTTTATTATATTTTTGATTTAATGCTCTAATTCCAAATTCTTCAGCAACTACAGTCATGTAATTAAAAAGGACATATCGTTGAATAGAAGTATGAGGTTGATTATTGATCTCAGCATCTATTTCAAATAATAATGCTTTTGCTTGTTGTTTGAGGTCAGCCATGCTTCCTCCAAAAAGGTTTTCTTTTGCCAAAACAGAGTCCCAAACTAGTTTTAAATAAATCACCTGATTGACTAGAGGTTCTTCCGTGAGATCATCAATGAACTGATTCGTCGTAGCTAAATCGACTCCCCATTTAGGTTGGGAAAATTCTGCATACTCAATATGAGCCCACAAATGTTTTGGATTGATTTCCATACATTTATTAAAGAAAAATTTTGCATTTTTATAATCTTCTGTACTTCCATAAATTCTAACTAAACGAGAATAAGCTTCGACATTAATGACATCATCCAAATCAATGTTTTCTAATAAATCAATTGCTTTGTTAGAAAAGTCATGAAATAGTTCTGATTGTTGGCCTGTGACTTGCCCTGCAAAACCATAACCTCGATTTAAGGTTGCATTGTGCATATAGTAAACACCTAAAAATAAGTCTGCGATTTGGGAATTAGGAGATTCTTCTTTCCATTGTAACAATGCTTCTCCGGAACCATTCAAGGTCACATGATCGACTGTTTGTCTTAAATCATCTCCTTCTAATTGTTGGATTAAAAATTCGGCAGAAGTGTATTCTTTTTCTAGAATCTTAGCATTAATTTTTTGAATGTCTTGATCTCCAAAAGAGTAGTCTACTTTTTTGCCGCTAAAAGAAGGACGTTTCGTATAGAGGTAATATCCGATGAGTCCGATAATTATTAATGTGGAAAGTAATGGCATTTGGCGTTTAATTTTAATGTAAAGGTAAGGCTCTTTTAATGAACAATGAATAATTAAGAATGAATAATTTCGAAAAATGGGAACTAATAGCTGATTCATTATTCATTCTTAATACTGTGTAACAAAAGTTAATAAAAAGATGAATCTGCTTTGAGAACTTTGTGAATGGGCAAGAGAGTGAGCAGAAGTTCTTAAAGCTTTACAAATCCATGCTCTCCTTTTTGCCTCCCTCTGGTTTCGCAAAGCAGGGATTCCTATATAATCTTTTGTTACAGAGTATTTAATTATTCACTATAAATTACTTTTGGTATTCTAATTTTATCATTTCACTTTCATTTAAGTTGGAATTAAGAACTACTTGTTTTCTTTTTCCTTTGTAATAATAAATGATAGCAGCAGTATTTGGAGGTGTTTTACCTAAGTTTTCAGCATGAAGAAGAATGTAATTTTCTCCTTTTGGATTTAATTTAATTTTGAATTTGTAGGGACGATTTTTAAGTACCTGTTTTTCGATAATCCATTTTCCATTGAGGTTGACAGATATAATATCACCATCTTGTTCCTTGTGATCAAAAATCTGGAGTGTAAATTCTTTCTTATCTACCTTGATACTTTGTTGTCTAACAATCACTTCTCTGTCGTTGACTTGTTCAGGAATAGCTTCAATGATTTGTTCTTCATCAGGACGTTGAATTTCTTTTTCTGGGTAAATCACTTTGAAAAAATGAGGTTCTTCCAACAATAATAATTCATGTGCCGATTCCAGTTGAATCATATCATTAGTGGCTTTTATCATACCACCAGAATACCGATTGATCGAAGCGGTTAATTCAACATTATGGTAATAATAACTTTTACCATATAATTTATATTTTTTATTAAAAGTAGCTGCGGATTGGTACTTTTTTAAATTTTGTAAAAAGTCTTGTGCACCTAGTTTTGCCATTTTATATCGAGCATGAATGTTGACAATTTCATTAAGTTGTCGAACATTAGCTTCTACCTTTTTTGTCAAACCTGGAAGTGTACCTGTTACTTCGTATCGTAATGATTTTAAAATTGGAAGTATACTGTTATGAAGGTCTTTTAAGACAGGAACTCCTAAACTTCTAAAAGGCGTTTCTTTAAAATAATTCTTTTTGTGAATTTGTTGCAGTTCTTTTCGTAATGCTTCTTTTCCAATATAAAATGATTCATAAAGATTTACACAAGCTTCTAATTGACGGAATATTTCAGTTTGGTTTTCTTCTTTTTGTAAGTCTTGTTTTTTTATAAAACCTTCCAATTCAAAACGTACTTCATTGATACGTGTGATGAGTGTTTTTAATTGCTCTAGATGTTGGTTGAGTATTTTTGCCTCATTCGGTTTTAAGAAACGACTTTCTTCCTTAGCTATTTTATACCAATCGTATGGAGAAACTTCGTAGAACCATTCTTCAGGGTCAATGAATATATTTTTAGGTAAATCTTTATTGGCGAAGAAGTTTAACTGATTACTTTGAAGGTCTACATATTGATTGACTTCTTGATTGAAATTTTCCAATAATCGATGAACAATCATCAATCCATGAATACTTTCATTTGTAAAGTGAACATAATTATTGAGTGCTTTGACTGCTCCTGCGTTGGGAGTTTGAGAAAAACTAAAAGTAAAAACACACAAGAGTAGACTTGTGAGTGTGTAGCGAAATGTGTTCATGAGTGATTTAATTAATATCTATATTTTGAATTTGCGTAGCAAGAAACTTAACCCAAAGATAACCATTATTAGGGATAAAAACATGGCTCCAAAATCGTGGTTATTTATTGCTATTATCAACATTAAAGAACTTATTAGGAAAACACCCCAACTTGCAAACTTGAAAAGATCTAATCCAATATTGCTATTTCTCCAAATATTTTCTTTCTTTTTATGGTTTGGTAAACGATTAAAGTTTTGAGCAACTTCCTTTTTGATTTTTGGAAACTCACTTCCATATATGAGAGAGTCTAGAATTATGTAATCGTCATCATTTTTTTCCAAAACTAAAAATGGATCATTTTTATTATAAAATGAATATCCTTCTATATTTTGGTTTAAAATAGGTTTATTTAAAAAAGGAAAGCCTACAATAATTCGATCAGCTTCAAAGCGTAATTTATAATTCCATGCAAAATAAATTAAGGTAATTCCAAGTGCTAAAAATATAAAGGCTCCGATAATTGAAATCTTAAAAGTTATAGCTCCAATGATAAATAAAGGGGCACTAAATGACGAGATGATCAATTTTTGTTCTGACTTTATTTCAAAGACTTTTGTTTCAACATTATCATTTACAATTTTTCCATCACGTACAAAAATTGTACTCCACCTCCCTGTCGAATATCTTCCATCAGGAATAGATTTACCATTTGCAAAAACTTCATTCCCTTCTTGAATGGAATATGGAAAAATAGTTGCTACTTGAAAATTTAGATCAAGGTGTTTATCCTTAAAATTTTCTAATCGTAACCAGTTTTTCAATAAACCATTTTCTATTTGGATAATCCATTCCCCATCAGCAAGAGGGTACTTTCCATCTTGAATTTTTTCTTTATTTAAGAAACCAATATCGCCTTTATTGGGGCGCATGGAGGAATATTTGGAAAGAAAGAGAAGGACATGGCCATCTTTGGATTTTACCTTTGTAAAATACTTATAGGATTTGAGAAGTTCTTCGTAGGGGAGGTCTTCAAGATTAAAATCTAGGTCAGAATGTTGGTTGAAAATTCCATAGTCAAGTACTTCATCAAAGTGTTTTTTATCCATAAAAAAGTTACCCTGCTTTAGTTTTTTTATCAAACATTAATAATAAAGATAAATTTATACTATTTAGTATAATCATAGTTTTATTTGTTGATCTTTAGGCAATTATGATTAAGAAATTAATTAAAATTTTTTACTTTCGTAGAATGAGAATATTTTTTACTATCATATTATTAGGAGCTATGATTTCAAGCACGATGCTGTCTTGGAGTTATGATTTCTTTGGTGATGCCGAAAATATTGAACTAACAAAACTAGTAGATGGGGAAAGTGAAGACAGCGAAGAAAAATCAGAAAAAGAATTAAAAGATAAAATTAGATATCAACTCCATTTAATGTCTAAAAAAATGGATGCTTTTCAAAAACATGCTTGGTTCGATCAAGCGTTATTTTCTAAACGATATCGAGAAGTTTTTACTCCTCCTCCCGACCTCTTCTAAGAAATGCTTTTACTGCATTTAAAATAATCAACAAATTCAAAAGATAAGAAAAGTTTATTAATAATATTGCAATCATCAACAGATGATTTTGCTACAATATTTATTAAAACCTATGTTTATAAGGCTTACTAAATAGCCTTATTTCAAATTCAAATTCGATATGAAAAATATATTTAATTTCGATTTCTCGAACTTTCGAGGAGATTTGCTTGGAGGAGTTACCGCAGGAATCGTAGCATTACCCTTAGCATTGGCATTTGGAGAACAATCTGGACTCGGTGCTGATGCTGGATTGTATGGAGCAATCTTTATTGCATTCTTTGCCGCGTGGTTTGGTGGAACCAATACCCAAATTTCAGGCCCTACTGCACCTATGACTGCGGTCAGTATGGTAGTCATAGCAGGTATAGTAGCAGCTAATGATGGAGATGCGGAGAAAGCATTACCCGCTATTCTAGGTGTATTCGTTTTGGCAGGAGTACTGGAAATTTTATTAGGTGTTTTGGGTATAGGGAAATATATCCGATTTATTCCTTATCCAGTAGTATCTGGATTTATGACAGGTATTGGAGTAATCATTATTATTACCCAATTGCTACCATTTCTTGGATACTATGCTAAGGACGATGCTTCATTTATAAACGAAATGAAACCGCAAGCAAAAGAAGTTTTGATTCAAAATTTTTTAGAAGAAGAAAAAGGAGAGGCTGTTCTAACCTTGGATCACTATCAAAATGTCATCAATAAAAAAACAAATTTGAGTCCAGAAGTAATTCAGGAAAAAGCAACAAAGTTGGCGGAAGGAGCTTCCAAAGGAGTTATCGGTTCCTTAAAACAATTAGGTAGAGCTTTTCAAAATATGAAATGGTTGGAATTGATACTCGCCTTAGTAACCATGATAATAATATACGGATTCAAGCGAATTACCACCAAAATTCCGAGTGCTCTGGTGGCATTGGTTTTGGTGACCGGAGTTGCCTATTTTGCCAAATTGGACTATGCCCCCATTACAGAAATACCAAGTGGATTTCCAGTATTTAGGTCTGAAATTTTTACCGAATTTAGTTTAGGACAAATTACCCCTTTTATTGTTTCGGCCATGATGTTAGCTGCTTTAGGTGCAATTGATTCTTTGTTGACCTCTATTGTAGCAGATAATATGACAAAGACTAAGCACAAACCAAAACAAGAGTTGATCGGTCAAGGTATAGGAAATACAATTGCAGCTTTTTTTGGAGGAATACCTGGTGCTGGAGCAACGATCCGTACTGTTGTAAATATTCAAGCAGGCGGTACAACAAGAATCTCTGGTATGGTTGCCGGTGTTCTTCTGTTAGTGATTTTGTTGGCATTTGGACCTACCGCTTCTAAAATTCCTGCGGCTGTACTTGCTGGTATCTTGATGACTGTAGGTATAGGAGTAATGGATTACAAAGGGTTAAAGCATATGAATAAAATGCCTGTGGAAGAAGTAGCGGTAATGCTTATCGTATTAGTTTTGACTGTATTTATAGGATTAGTGGAAGCCGTAATTATTGGAATGGTATTGAGTTCTATTCTTTTTATGAAGAAAACTTCTGATGTCGTAGAACACAAAACTAAAACGGATTCTCTTCAAAGTTTTGCCCGTGAGATTCCTTGGGCTGATGAAGGTGATTTGATTCAACGTCATGGAGATGAGGTATATATTAAACACTTAGATGGAGCACTTTTCTTTGGATTTGCTTCACGATTCCAAGACTTAGTAAACAATTTGCCTAAGATCAAAGTGGTGATTATCAGAATGGATAGGGTTCCTTATGTGGATCAGTCAGGATTGTATGCCATGGAAGATGCAATTGTAGAATTACAAAGTCAAAACATTTTGGTCGTCTTTACCGACTTACATGGCCAGCCAAAAGATATGCTTGAAAGTATCAATTTAATTCCAGGATTAGTTCCTCGGCATTATTGTTTTGATGATTTCAGTAGTTGTACTCTTTGGTTAGAAGCGTTTTTACATGGTCGAGATACTAAGCCATTTTTAACAGAAATACCAAAAGATCAAGAGGCTATAATATTTAGAGAAATGTAGTCTGAGAATAAATAAATATTTTAATTAGCGTCGTTAGCTTAGGTTGACGGCGCTTTTTTTTATATCAAGTTAAATGCTTTTTTTATAATACCTTATTAAATTCGGTATTGTTGTAAAGTGCTGATAATTAGCGTTTTATGTATTAGGTTGGAGTGTGGTTTTACTTCTGTTGTAGTATGGAACATTAATTGATTAGATTATATATGTAACAACATTTTCCCTCCTTATCAAATTCAAAAATTACTTTTTACAATAACTTTAAATATTAATGAATAGGAAACTTATTCTTGTTATTGAAGATCATGCAGGTCTTAGAATGGTTGAAGGAATGTTTTTGGGAAATTATTATGATGTAGTTACCAAGGCAGATGGATTAGATGGAATCATATGGATGAGCAAAGGAAATATTCCAGATTTGATTGTTTTAGATTTGATGATGCCTCGACTTAATGGAATCGAATTTTTAATAAACTTGAAAAGTAGTGGGATTTTTCGAACCATCCCTGTTATTATTGTTTCAGGAGATGAGGACAAGCAAATAATAGATCAATGTTATGATCTTGGAATTAAAAATTATTTAGTAAAACCTTTTAGCCCAAAACTACTTTATCAAAAAATTCAAAGTGTATTACTTCAACCTCAGGGGATGAAGTAATTGTAAGATTTATCATTTTCAGGATTACACCCATTCAAGAGAAACACAAATAACTAATTAAAAAAAATGACTGCTCCAGTTTCATTTTCTACTTTTACTACTAATCCAATAATTTTAATCGGCTTTGATTATACCTTTGACCAAACAATAGAATCATTGGAAAAAGAATATGGCCGAATTGAGTTTTTTGGCTTTCTAACTCAGGCTGATTTTATTCATTGGAGCAAGCGTGATGCTCATATTTATGAGAAGAAGTACTTGCCTAAAGTCATTTTAATCAATTATGATTTTTTATTAAAAAATAATTTTAAAGTTCTTCAGATAATTTCTAAAAACCCGTCATTAAAGTTTATTCCGATTATTTGCCTCAACCAATCATCTCAACATTTTAATGTAAAGGATGGACTAAGAAGGGGAATAGATGATTGTTATTCTGGAGATATTGATTGGAGAGGATTACATAAGAGAGTTACTTTCCTCAATACATACAAATCATTTATATCTTCAACTGGAGATGATAAACAAGAACATATCGGATTTAAAATGCCTATTTGGAAACGAGCTTTTGATATTGCTTTTTCACTCGGAGTATTGACCGTGTTGAGCCCTCTTTTGTTGTTAGTTGCGATACTGATTAAGTTGGAATCAAAAGGACCAATAATCTATAAATCAAAACGAGCAGGAACTGGATTTCAAATTTTTAATTTTTTGAAATTTAGATCAATGGCAGATGGCGCAGATAAAAAAATCAAGGAATTGTCTCATCTTAATAAATACGATGGGAAAGAAGCAGAAGGTCCTTCTTTTGTCAAACTTAAAAATGACCCTCGTGTAACACGTATCGGAAAAATCATTCGGAAGTTAAGTATTGACGAATTACCTCAGATGATAAATGTTTTGAAAGGAGACATGTCTGTGGTAGGTAATCGACCTTTGCCACTCTACGAGGCAGATCAATTAACCAATGATCAATGGTCAACTCGATTTTTAGCACCTGCTGGAATTACCGGATGGTGGCAAATTAATAAACAAGCAGCAAAGCAATTACCTGAATCAGAAAGAATGAGATTAGATGTCGAATATGCTGAAAATTTTTCGATTTGGTTTGACTTAAAAATAATATTAAAAACAATTCCTGCAATGATACAAAAAGATGAAAGTTAGTAATGAATAATTCATTACCCCCACTTTACTTCAGCATTGAAATAAAATTCATCACATAAAACATTTCCCTACCTATCTGTCGTACTCGCTCATCATATTTTTCAGATTCCAAGTCCGTATCATCAAAAGCCTTAGGATCATCATACATAATGGCAAACCTTTTATCTGCGCCATGTACGATAGGGCACGCCTCGTTGGCACTATCACATACCATAATTGCAGCAAAATTTTCTTTGGGATTTTCCTCGTGATCGTATTTTTTGGAAAACATTTTTTGCGGAGATTGAGTAAAACCAAAAGCACCGTAATAAGTTGGATTTTCACTTTCCTCTGAAGTTACGATCTCAAAACCTGCTCGCCGCATTGCAGCGACTGAACGTGGATTAAAAGCTGTTGCTTCTGTTCCGCCAGAATAGCTTTTTACATTTTCAATATTATAATATGCAGCAGCAGTAACAAGCCATAGTTGTCCCATATGGCTTCGGCGAGAATTATGAGTACAAATAACTACGACTTTCGTCATTTTTTTATCAATATGTTTTTGATAAATATATTGACAAAGGGAGCGCAATTGCTCTTTCCTTTCATTGGGGATCAAATGAAATTCCTGTTCAAAGGTTTTACAATATGCATTTAATTTTTCAAAAAGAATGATGTCGATCATGGCTTCCATGTTGTCTGATTTTTAGTTGGATAAAAATAAGGAAAGGAAGGGAAGAAATGTTTTTTAAGGAAGAAATGTTTTCCACATTTTGATTTAAAAGCCTCTGTTCATCGTTAAGAATTATTATTTCCTCGAAAAAATATCATATCAATTTCACTTGGAGCGCATATTATGATTAAAATTATTTTATCAATTTAATCAAAAAAATGAACGAACTCCATGAAAGCATCCTTGATGCTGATTTTGAAAAACCAAGACAAAGAAGAAGAGATTTATTACCTACCTGGATTAAAGTATTTATTTGGATTTTTATGATTATGGGAGCGATTGTGCCCTTTGGATTACTAGCTGGCATCGCTGGCCAGCCGTTTAATATTTCCCTTTATGGATTTTCAACCATGTATCCATTTTCAGTAATTGGAATGTTTTTAACAGGATTATTTACCTTAAAAGGGATTGTTGCATTTGGCCTGTGGACTGAAAAAACATGGGCGGTAGATATGGCAATAACAGATGCCCTGCTTGGAATAGGAGTTTGCTTGATAGGAATGTTTATGATTACTAGTTATGATGGAAATTTCATATTTAGATTGGAAGTATTTTTATTAATTCCATATTTTTTGAAAATGAGAAAAATAAAAACAGAATGGCTGGAGCGTGAAGCATTATAATCATTTATTGCTCTCGTCCCTAGTATGTATCTTTGATGAAAAATAAAAAGAAATGAACAAAAAAATCGGATTTGTAATTTTTGTATTTATGATGTTATCCTCTATGAGTATCGCTCAGGAAAGTGTAACTTTTAAGCAATCTATTTTTCCCAATTCTATTTATAAATCATCCATGCAAATCACGATTGGCTCCGAAACCATTTTTGGAGAAGAGATGGGAATGGATCCTATCTTATCTACAGGAGTTACTTTGATGTATTATTCTGTCAAATCAGGAGAAGCATCAGATCATATTATTCCCGCAGTTATAGAATATGACTCACTTGTCTCATCTCAATCCACAGGATTGAGTGCACCTATGGAAATGGTTTTTTTCAAAGGGACAAAAATATATGGGAATTTTGATGAGAAAAATTCCTTCTCTTTGGATAGCATTGTAGGAGATATGGATGAGAGTATGAGAACAACTTTAAAAGAAACCTTAAAGCAATTTTCCCAAAATATAGAATTTCCTGATTCTCCATTAAAGATAGGAGATGATTTTAATCAAGAAATGCCTTTTTCAATTCCATTGCCAGGTAAAGAACCAATGGAAATGAAGATCAAAACAAATTATCTTTTAAAAGAAATAAAAGGCGGAATTGCTTATTTCGATTTGATCCAAGATTATATTATGGAATCGAAAGAATTAGGTGATATGAAAATGACTGGGAATGGAGTTGGAAAATTAGAATTTCATATTGAAAACAGTTATGCAATTGTGGTAGAGACTGAGGCGGATTCAGAACTGATTATGAAAGTAGGAGAAATGGCTGTTACTGCTAAATCCAATACTCATACTAAAATCGAAACAGAGTATTCGAGAAAATAGGTTTGCTAAAAAGATTTAGCGATAGTCTAAGTATCTTTTGAGGATTTTTTTTCGTATTATTTATTAAATTGAGTTTAATTAAAGAGAAAACAAATAATTTTTTAACAAATAAAAATTTCACCCATCATGAGTTTAATGCGCTTTTTTGTCGAAGAATTTGTCGAAGTTATTGAATGGAGAGAGCAAGATAAAGATACCATCCTTTGGAAATTTCCTGATCGAGATGCCAATATTAAATACGGCGCCAGTCTTACTGTCCGTGAATCTCAAAAGGCACTTTTCCTCAACGAAGGAGAATTTGCAGATGATTTTGAACCGGGACGATATGAATTATTGACTGAGAATATGCCTTTGCTTACCAGTTTGAAAAATTGGGATAAAGGATTTAAATCACCTTTTCTTTGTGATGTTTACTTTTTTAGTAGTAAAACATTTACAGATTTAAAATGGGGCACGACAAATCCAATCATCTTACGTGATCCTGAGTTCAAACAAGTTCGAGTCAAAGCTCATGGTAAGTATTTTATCAAAGTAAAAGATCCAAAATTATTTTTTACAAATTACGCAGGTACAAAAGGACAGATTAAAATTGGAGAAATTGAAGCTAGTCTTCGAGATATCATTGCTCCTAAGTTTGCGGAAGCATTAGCAGAGACAGAAGTTTCTGTTTTGGATATGGTGAAAAGTTATTCTGAAATTGGATATAAAGTAGCTCCGATTTTACAAATGGATTTAGATCCGTTTGGAATTGAGTTAGTGAAATTTCAAGTGTCTAGCGTATCGCTTCCAAAAGAAGTGGAAGAGTTCTATGATAAAATGACGAATATGAATATGGTCGATAACATGAATAAATTCCAACAATTTCAAACAGCTCAAGCAATGGAAAAAGCTGCTGAAAATCCTTCTGGTGGAGCTAGCGATGGTATTGGAATGGGAATGGGATTTGGTATGGCAAAAATGATGGCGGAACAACAATCGCCTCAAGCAAGTCCTGTACCTCAACAACCTAACATTGCTCCTACGGGCGATGCTGCTAAAGCTACCACTCGTGAAGAAATCATGGATACACTTAAGCAATTAGGAGAACTCAAATCTGCTGGTATTCTTACAGAAGAAGAATTTGAAACAAAGAAAAAAGAGTTGTTAGCTCGACTTTAGTCAAATGAAAAATTAAGAATGAATAATTTCGCAAAAACGTTAATCACCGTTTTAAATTATTCATTTTTAATTATTCATTCTTAATTTTAATTATGCTCAACGAAGATCCTCAACATATTGAGTCCGCAGTCCAATTACCTTGTCCTTCCTGTGGTAGTAAAATGCACTATTCCGCAAATTCAAAAAAAATCACTTGCAATTATTGTGGTTACCTTGAAGACGTCAATACGGCTAATGATAAAGTAATAGAAAAATCATTGCATGATGCGGTGGAAGAAGTTAGTGAATACATTCCTGAAGAAAAAGGGAAACGAGTATATGATTGTGTCAACTGTGGTGCTCATTTTATGGTGGATGCCGAGCAAGTGAAAATCAATTGTGGATTTTGTGGCTCGACCAAAGTGAATGTTGAAGCATTCGATCATCAATATATTGAACCCTCTGGAATTATTCCATTTTATGTAAGTAGGGCAGAAGCGGATAAGGTTTTTAAAAAATGGGTAAGCTCAGGTTGGTTTCATCCTTCCAAGTTGAAAAGGTTAGATGAGGTGGAACAGCTTCATGGTGTCTACCTTCCTTTCTGGACTTACGATGCTAATGTCAACGCAGAATGGAGTGGGGAAGCAGGGACTTATTATTATGAAACTCGGCAGGTGCGTGTTAATGGAAAAATGACGACCCAACGAGTACAAAAGGTTCGTTGGAATTATCGAAGTGGGAGATTGAGTCATTTTTTTGATGATGTATTAGTGATCGCTGCGGATGGATTAAAACAAAAACATGTTGAAAGAATTCTTCCTTTTCGATTAAAAGAGGTGGTTAATTTTGATCCTCGATTAATGGTGGGGTGGGAAGCAGAAGTTTATAATGTAGAGGTGGATCAAGGTTATCATAATGCCGAGGAGATCATGGATTATAAACTTAGAAATATGTGTTCTGCGCAATTGGGTGGTGATACTCAGCGAAACCTTCATGTCAATAGTAGTAAACATAATCAGACCTTTAAGCACATCATCTTACCTATTTGGTTGTGCTCTTATTATTACAATAATAAATTATACCATTTTACGATCAATGGGCAGACTGGAAAAGTCTATGGCAAAAAACCCAACTCATGGGTGAAAATCGCATTTGCTGTTTTGTTGTTGGTAGCATTTATTGCTGGGGTTGTTTTCTTGGCAGAAAGTGATCTTTTACGGCGTCAATAATTCTATTTTTACTAAGAAAATTCTAGCTTTGGTTTTTGAACCATAAAAGGAATAAAAGAAGGACAATTTTTTTTTGTACATGAGGTTGTGAGTCAAAAATTCATGTGCAAAAAACTTTTGTCCTTCTTTTATTCCTTTTGTGGTTCAAAAAAATAAACTTAGTTTAGCCAAAATAAAACCAACAAACATCATGGTACAAGTATTTATCACAGGAGGTACTTTCGATAAAGAATACAATTTTATTACTGGAAAATTATACTTTAAGGATACTCACCTTAAAGAAATGTTTGACCGAGGTAGGTGTACAATCGACATTGATATAAAAACTTTAATGATGATTGATAGCCTTGAGATGACTGATGATGATCGAGATATTATCATTCATAATTGTAAAAAATCTCCCCACGAAAATATCATTATCACCCACGGAACGGATACCATGGTAAATACTGCTGAAAAGATTGCAGCTGCCAATATCGAAGGGAAAACTATTGTTCTTACTGGCGCAATGGTGCCTTATGCATTTGGTACTTCATCAGATGGATTTTTTAATTTGGGGAGTGCATTAGCTTTCGCACAAGTTTTATCAGAAGGGGTTTATGTAGTAATGAATGGGAGATATTTTGATTGGAAAAATGTGAAAAAGAATCGGCAGACTGGTAATTTTGAAGAAACACAAAATAATGATTAATTATTAACGATGAATGATTAATCAATAATTGTGAGTCGTCTTTCTTGAATTAAATTGATGAAAGAATTATGAAAATATTCTTAAGAAATTCACCAGTAAAAAATCACAAATACTATTTCACCACTCAAAGTTAATCGTTAAACATTAATCATTAACCGTTAAAAAACAGCGTTATGCAATTCGTAAGTTTATTTTTTGAGATATTAATTCTTTCTTTTGCGGTATATATTTATTTGTTTTCGACTGGGAAATTAAAAGTGAAAGATCAAGAAAAACAAAAAAAAGCAGAAGAGTTTCGAAAAGAAAATGCGACATGGATGCGTTTACTTTCTTTATTGCTTATTGCATTGATGTCCATCGAGATATTCCTAAATGTAAAGTCATTGTTTTAGAAGCGACCCTGGTTCGAAAAAAAGACAACATTGATTCCAATAAAACCCATCGGTAGATTTTTTCCCCAAGCAGAAGATGGTTCTATTCTTAATGATACTTCATTTGAAAAAATCGAATTACATTGGCTTCCTGTGATTGAAAAAATCAAAAATTCTTATCTGAAAAATTTAGGAGAACAAGTTGATAGTATTTACCTACGAGGAAGTATTCCCAGAGGAACACAAATAGATGGTTCTTCGGATATAGATGTATTTGCATTGTTATATGATTATAAGAAACGATGGCAGGTGGCGGATTGGCAACCTGATCTAGAAAATGAATTGCAAGATGAATATCCTTTTGTGAAAAATGTGGAGATAATGTTGAGTTCGTATTTTGAAGATTTTTATAAAAAAAATCAAAGACTTGCGATGATAATAAAAACTCAATCACTTTGTCTTTATGGAAAAGATTTAAATGAAATTATCCCTTCTTTTTTTCCTAATAAAAAAATGGTGCTTAACCTTACTTGGTTACCAAATGACTTAAATGATTTTTTAAAAAAAGAAAAAATAACAAAAGTAGATTGCCAAGAAATAACTAAAATACTAATTCGAAGTGGATTTGAATTAGTAATGGAAAAGGAGAAGAAATTCACAACAGATTTATATTTATGCTGCCAAGTTTTTTCAAAATATTTTCCTCATAAAGAAAAAGAAATGCTTGAAATGTTGCATTTATATCTGAACCCTTCTACAGATTCCATCTATTTAAAAAATAAAATAGAAGGCTTAGGTAATTGGCTGATACGGGAAATCTGAGTTATGTTGGTATAATTTTCTTTACAAACTTTTATACAGTTGCCTTGACTCGACATTAACAAAATTGAATATTTGATAAAAAAATATTACTTTTAGGTTCACTATAACCAAAGCTGCAAACCTATCTACTAAGAGTTTGCAGCTTTTGTTATTTATAGAGGAAACGCATTTTTTATTAAATAATGATAATTTTTAATTTGTATTAAATTGATTGTCAGTTTTTTAGAAACAATACTTAAATTAATTAACATGAGAAAAATTTGTCTCACCATATTGTTTTTTGCGGTTACGCTAATAGTACATGCGCAAGATTTGTACAATATGAATATTGTAAAAGACATCAAAATTGAGTTTAAACAAGATAATTGGGCAAAAATTTTAGATACCTATAAAGAGGCTGGAAAAAATCAAAGATTGACTGCAACGGTTACTATTGATGGTATTCGATATGAAAAAGTGGGTGTAAGACATAAGGGAAATAGTTCTTATTTTAATGTAAGAAAAACAGGTTCTACAAAGTTGCCTTTTAATATCAAAGCGAATCATAAAATTAAAGATCAACGATTTAAAGGTGGTTATGAATCCTTAAAACTATCGAATGTTTTTCGCGATCCTAGTTTTCTAAGAGAAGTGTTATCCTATGAGATCGCAAGTAAATATATGCCTGCTCCAAAAGCGAATTTTGTTCGATTGTATATCAACAATGAATTGTTAGGATTGTACAATAGTACTGAGTCGGTGGATGAGAAATTTTTGGAAGAAAATTTTGGAACCAACAATGGAACACTTGTAAAGTGTGATCCTAATTGGCATGGAAAAGTGAACAAAGGTTGTAAAAAAGGACAAAACGGATCTTTAAATTATTTAGGGAAAGATTCAATTTGTTACTATGATTTTTATGAAATGAAATCAGATCATGGATGGGGCGATTTAATGAAATTAACCAAAGCTTTAGAGGATGGTTCTAAGGATTTAAGTAAGCGATTAAACATAGATAGGGCTTTGTGGATGTTAGCTTATAACAATGTACTTGTAAACCTTGATTCTTACACAGGAAGGCTGTGTCACAACTATTATATTTATAAAGATCATGATGGTGTGTTTAATACTATTCCTTGGGACATGAATATGAATTTTGGAGGGTTTCGATTTTTGGATGACAAAAAAATATTGGACTTGCCGAAAATGCAAAAGATGAGTGTGCTCACAAATATGAAAAATACTAACCGCCCACTTATCAATAAATTATTGGCAAATAGTATGTATCGAAAAATGTACATTGCTCATATTAGAACTATCTTAAAAGAAAACTTTAGTAATGGTGAATATGAAAAACGTGCAAAAGAGATTCAACGAATTATCGATACTTATGTGAAAAATGATTCTAATAAATTATACACTTACGAGGATTTTCAGAAAAATTTCGATGAGACTACCAAGGCAGGTAAAACTCCAATCGTTGGAATTACAGAATTGATGAAACCTCGTATTGCATATTTGGAAGCGCATCCTCTTCTACAAAAAACTCCTCCTACAATCTCAAATGTAGAACATGTGAAATTTGATACAGATGCTACGGTTACGGTCAAAGTTGATAATGCAAGGAAAGTATTTATTTACTACAGAGATAAAGGCCATGGGAAATTTACGAGACTATCAATGAATGATAAAGGGGAAGCAGGAGATTCAGGTGCAGGCGATGGAACATTCAGCGCAATCATTCCTAAGTCATCAAAAGTAGAATATTATATTTTAGCATTAAATGCAGATGCTGCCATGTATTCTCCTGAGCGAGCAGCTTATAAAACTCATGAGATAAAATAAATCATTAAATCAAAATCAAAATGTCAATCAAAATCAAAAAATAGAAGGGTGAATACACATATTCAATTTTTGATTTTGATTGACATTTTTTTTTTGATTAAAAAAGCTATCTTATTAAATTAATATTTCCTTTCTTTAAAAACTCCTCTCCATTAAAACAATTGATTTTTAAATAATAACCATAGACATCAGGTTCTAATAATTCATCATTATAATATCCATTCCAACCTACACTTTGATCAAAAGATTCAAAAACTTTATCTCCCCATCGATTATAAATGACAAGTTCCATTTCGTCAATCGTATTTCCTTCTACATAAAGTACATCATTTTCACCATCTCCATTAGGTGAAAAAGCATTTGGCATAAAAATAAAAGGTTCTAAACACTCTAGATTGATGACCACTAACAATACAATAGCGGTATCAATACATCCATTGATATCTTCTACAATTACGGTGTATTCTGTAGTTTCTTCAGGCGAGGCAGTTGGAGTAGGAATTGAAGCATCATCCAAGGATGAACTGGGTAACCATTCAATAATAGTAAGAGCAAGATCATTTCCAGTAACTTCCAATAGTGAAGAAGATCCATTTACAATCGTATCAGGATCAGCAGTAGCATTAAGCATTAGATCAAAACCGTCATTTTGAACAGTAATAGAATCCTCAAAAACACAACCATCATCATCAGTAGCTGTAAAATAAAAAACATTAGTAATGTTTAAATTTACGGTAGGCATTCCTGTGTTTTGGCCTGAGATAATTGCATCAGCAGGTTCCCAAGTAAAAGATACTACATCTGTTGATAACAATGGTCTTACGGAGAGTGTGGTCGATTCTAGTTTTTCACAATTAATGGTTTGACTTTGATACTCCAAAGGCGTACCTAATGTAATCGTACGTTCAATAGTTTCTTCACAACCTTTCTCATTGGTAATAGTTAGAGAAATATCTAAAGGGAAATCAGAGGTCATTCCATTAAAATCTGGAGGAGTTTGATTATTTGAAACTGTATTGTTATTAATTATCCACTCCCAATTGGTAAGATTGAAAACAGTATCAGCAGACAGATCTGTAAAAGAAACCTCAACAGGATCATCACATTCCAATATATCATAATCAAAATCAGGAATAAGGGAAGGTTCATAAATAGAAAAAGTACCAAATGTGGTATCAGAACAAGTAGCAGAGTTGGGCTCAGCAACTAGCATAACAGTATAAGTACCAGTATCGGAATAAGTAAAGGTAGGTTCGTTAAGATTAGAAGTTGCATTTGGATTGTTAGGATCATTGAAGAACCAATTAAATTCATCCGAGAAATCACTCTGGTTATCAAAGAAAACTTCAAGTCCATCACAACTCACTTCTGGGACAAAAAACGCAGAAGTTGCAGAACCACAAATTCCTACATTATATTGAAAATCTCTTCGAGTCGTAGAAAGAAAAACTCCATCTCGATATTCATCCACACAGACTCCCACTACAAATTGCCCAATCGTATTTGGAACACCAGTCATAAATCCTGATTCAGAATTTATAGTCAAAGGATCTCCTCCCATGATATTTTGATTACTATAAGGAGGGCTAACCCACACTACTGTATCAAAAGGAGGCAGGTCTTCATCAATAGGTTGAGGCATCGGGTTATCAGGATTGGCACCTTCAAATGGCGTGCATAACCGATACACCAAAGAATCGCCATCATTATCTGTGGCGGAATGATCAAAATCAATTGGTTCATTTACACAAATATAAATGGGCGGCCATTCATTAAAGACTGCATTATTATTACAAGCATTTAAACTCTCGGGAGTAATCCTTGCAGTATAAGTTGCGCCCACATCATCAGGAGTTACAATATTGAGGATCGTTTCATTTCGACAGCATCGTTGGTAAGCCAATAAATATCCTCCTGGTCGAAACGGCAAATTTAATTGAGCGGTATATGTGGTAGTGTTGACACATACATCTGGAGGAATGACCAAACAAGGATTACTTAAAAATGGGTCAAGGGTATCATTATTAATTACAGGTATAAATAATTCTCCTACATTCAAACTCAGGTTAAAAGAGTCTAAAATAAAAGTATCCAAATCCATATCATAATAAAAAACAGAAATAGAGGCTGGATCATCAAAATCAGGAATACCATTGATGCAATCTCGAAAGACCGTTAATTGGATCTCATAATTATTATCTCCAAGGCATTCATAATTCATCTCGCCACCTACAATATGTGTAGCATAATTTGCTTGCGCAAAAAACAATAACATCATACTTACTGATAGCGTGCGGAAGATTTTTTTCATGTCTAAAATTAAATCTAAAATATAAGACTGCAAAATGGATGATTGAGTATTTTATTCAATTCTAAGTAATTATATTTTCATTACCGTACACTTTTTTATTTTGGAAAATTCAAATTTTTTACAAGTCCCAGAGGGACGAAATATCGGTAGATAATTTATAAAAAGTAATAAATCCAGTCCCAGAGGGACGGCATATAATTTCAAAAATAGTAGTCTTATTTATATGCCGTCCCTCTGGGACTTTGAAAAAATATTTTCCTAGGGGTTTTTCTACCGATATTTCGTCCCTCTGGGACTTGTAAAATAATTGATACTTACAAAAACTAAAAGTGTACGGCAATGAAATTATATCTAAGATACGTTTTTGGAGTTTGACGCTGCCAAGGTAATTAGAATGATTTGAGGTTTTGTCTTGCGTTGGCAAAATAGACCAATTTATGATTTTGAATGGAAGGGTGTCTTGCACCAAAAAATAAATCCATATACGCTGTATTTCCATTCTATTTATTTCAATTTTGTATTTTAAGTCACCTTTAGATAAAATGAATTCAATAAAAAATTATATCTTGTATTTGAATTAGAAACCCAAAAGACTCTCCTCTTAAATTTTCCAATTCTATTCCAACCAAAAGTGGCTATCCCACTATTCATTAAATACTTTTTTTTAAGGTAATAACTATGTTGGTTATTTTCTTAGGTTAGGCTTATACTTTTTAAGTTGAGGTGTATTCATGAGTCATGAAACATTTTAATTTAGATAAAAAGGCACGTTAGTTTGAAGAGCAGAGTAAAAGAATAGTTTTAGGAAAAGCTAAAATATATGAATCGATGATTGGGTAGTAAGAACTTTGAATGGTTCTTTTGTTCGATATTAACTATTTATAAGAATAATAATTTGATGAAAACAAAATCCTTCTTATTTATATTATTGGTTTGCTTTTTTAAGATAGGAAATATTTCTGCTCAAACAATAGAGGAGAGAGCGGACATTCAAAAATCTATCGACTCCCTTGAAAGAATAGAGGATTGGAATGCCTATATCAATGCCAATATTACTTTATTAAAAAGCTACCAAGACGTCCCCGATTTTCAAGAAGGAAAAGAAATCGGAGAACGTGCCTATCAAAAAATAAAAACTCAAGCTCCTGAGTTTAGAAAAGAATGTGGTAAACTACTTTACCATATCGGTCTGACATTTCCCTACCCCTTCAAAGACAAAACCACACTCAAAAGATTCTCAGATGCAAAGAATTTGATAAGGGATCATGAAGTTGTAGATACTATGTTATTAATTGAAATTTATAACAACATGGGATTGGCGAGCCTTCAATTAAATGATTATGAAAATGCTAAATATTATCTTCTAAAATCAAGAGAATTATTGCGCGTTCCTGAAGACTATGATGTGATTAATCCCCTTGGGCATGTTAGTTATAGTTGGAGTAGTGGTATAACACAGTCAGATACTACTTTTGGGCAATACGGTGAAATTACGAATTTGACTATATCTGCTGTTTCAGCAAATCCACCTTTTATTATAAATAAGGAATATGAAGAATTTATTAAACAGTTAGGTGCTAATTATCTTTATTTAGAAGAGGTGTTTCGGAAAAATGGAGACTACGAAAAATCCATAGAATCTATTGAAAAAGGATTGAACACGATGTTGAATGGGATTTGGCGTACGGAACTTGATCTTACTTTTGTTGAGTATTTCTATCGCCTTGGACTTTTCTATTTTGAGTTAAAAGAGTACGAACAAAGTTCCTTTTATTTCAATAAGACGATCAGTTTGATTAATGATTTTTCAGGACTTATTAGTTTGACTCCGGATTTAGAATATAAAGAAAATTATTACCGTAGCCGTTTACTTCCAGAATGTAATTATTATGTTGGAAAAAATAATATTCACTTGGAGAAGTGGGAAAATGTATCCAGTTATTTTGAAGATGCCTTAACTTACATTGGCGAAGATACTGGTATGGATGACTTGGAATTGAAAATATTTGCAGGATTTGTGGAATATCATTTTAATAAAGATTTTCCTAGTGTTTTAAATGATACTTTTTATTTAGAGATTTTCGAATTTATCGATACTTCAATTTTAAATAACCAATCTCTTATTCAAGCGAATAATATCAATACGGATTCCAAAGTGAATTACAATTTTGAACGAGCTAAAATCTACCAATGGTTATTAAAAGATAATCAAAAAGCCATTGATATTCTCTATGAAAATTTGAAGATCATTCCTTCTGATAAGTTTCCTTCTCTTAGGGCAGAAACTCATTTAAAACTTTCAAAATATTATTATTCCTATTTTGGTAATGATGAATTTGATCCTTCGGACTCTGTGCTTTATCATAACCAACAGGCTTTGATTAGTGTTTCTAAGAATTTTGATAATCCTGATTTTTTCCAATTACCAGAGTTGGAAGATCTTAGAATGCTTCCGATTGTTCAAGATGTTTTAATTCACAAAGGAGAAATAATGTTGGAAAATATCCAATCATTTATGGGGTTAGATTGGGTTCAATCTTTTTATCAGTTTGCGGAATATCATAAGATAAGAGGCATCAAGATCTTTCGTGATTTGATTAATCAACAATTAAATGGTGTAATTGCAGTTACTGATTTGGCGGATAAATTTCATGAAAAACAATTGAAGAGAGCTAGCTTTATCAGAGCGGGAAATAAAAAAAGAATAGTTGAACAATCAACTGAATTTTATAGATCAGGTGTTTTTGGGACTTACTTTAATTATCTTTTAACGGATGCGATTCCTAATTTGGAAAAAGGATTTTACTATGCTCAAAAATTGAAAGGGCAAAATTTGCAGTTGAACAAAATGAAAAACTTAGCACAAGGGAATTCCAAGATAGAGCCATACTTTTTTAAATCAGAGAGAGAGTCGAATATTAAAATTGCAACTTTAGAAAATAAATTATTTGCCATAGAAAACAAAACTGGTATTGATGAGAAAACTAGAGAGAAAAAGAAATTTGAAACTGTTTTTGGACTATTTGGATTAAAAAGAGATCTAGTAATTTTACAAAGATTTATGGAATCTAAGTACCCAGATTATGCTCAAGCCAAATATCAATTTTTTTCAGAAGACTATTCAAACTTGCAAGCCTTATTGAGTAAAGATGAATTACTTATTGAGTTTATAATCTCCGAGAATGATATATTTGTTATGACCGTTTCTGAGGAAGGAAAGCCAAAGTTTACTAGAATTGAAAATGCTGGTAAAATTTTGTTTTGGTTAAAAGAAATGAAAGGCCTACTTGAGAATTCAACGTTTCAACGGAAGACTTCTCGGATATCATTTATTCAAAAAAGCCATAACCTTTATCAATATTTGCTCCAGCCAATTGAAGATGAATTACAAAATAAAAAACGATTAATTATTATTGGAGATAGTTATACGAACTATTTGCCTTTTGAAATTTTATTAAAAACGGATGAAGTCAAACCATTTAAAGATTTAGATTTTTTAATAAAAGACTATGAGGTTTCTTATCATTATTCCTCTACTCTGTTTGCAGATGCTAGGAGGAAAAGGCTAGGAGAGCGGAATGGAATTTATGGGTTTGCTCCCGTTTATGATGATCGAATTACTACGCCTAATTCAAAAAGAGATTTTGCAAATAGTATTTCCTTGCGAGCCTTTGATCTGGAAGGATCTTTTAGAAAACTTCCTGATTCGGAAAAAGAAGTTTTGGCAATAATGAGGTTATTTGATGAAAAAAAGAATTCAAATAACAATACGCTTGCATTAAGGAAGTTTGCCAATGAAACGGCATTTAAAGCTAATCTAAAAAAAAGGTATCAATATATTCATATAGCAGGGCATAGTTTTGCCAATATTGAGCGACCTAAATTTTCGGGAATAGCTTGTTATCAATTTCCAAATTATGAAATTGAAGATGGGATACTATTCACTTCGGAGATTTATAATATTGATATCAAAGCAGACTTGGTGACATTGAGTAGTTGTGAGAGTGGTTTAGGGAAAGTGGATGAATCTGATGGTTTGATTGGTTTGAATAGAGCTTTCCTTCAAGCAGGCGCATCTAATGTAGTTTTTTCCCTATGGAAAGTATATGATAAAGTGAGTGCAGATGTGATGATTGATTTTTATAGTAATATACTTACGGGGCAGGATTATTCTAGAAGTTTAAGAATTGCGAAGTTGAAATTATTAGAAAAGGAAGAAACTGCATCTCCACATTTTTGGAGCCCATATTTATTGATAGGACGATGATTCTTCCCCACAGCTTTAAGTAACGCGACTCTCCCGAGTCGTGACGTTATTCGACAAACACGTTTAACCACAACAATTTTCGACAAATGCGATTTTCGAAAATATTAGGATAAACGTGTTTGTCGAAAATCGTCACGACTCGGGAGAGTCGCGTTACTTAAAGCTGTGGGGGAAACCTACTGTAATCTCACTTCAAACTTCCCTACATGATAAATTTTTTCAATCGCTACATCTTCTAGCAAATAATAATACACACCAGGTTTTAAAGAAATATATTTACTAAAATTAAATTTATATTTCTCTTTATCTATTTCTTTCAAATTTAAATCCTCAGAAAAAATAGATTTAAAATCTTCATATGCAGTTTTATCATTTGAGAAAAGGTGAATTTTTAAATCTTTTCCCAATAAATTTTCATCAGAATTAATCATTCCTGCAAAATTGAAACTCACCACATCTTTTAAAGAAGAAATCGAAATATTTCTAATTCGCTTTTCTATTTTTAATTCAAAATCATTACTACGTAAATTGTTTCCCACTAAAAGTTCAAGAGAAGGATTAGGTGTAAAGTTTGCAGCATAAAGGTCTTTGTTTTCTTTTTTAGGAGGAGTAATTTTAATCGGATCTTTTTTAATAGGTTCCTGAATTTTTATAGGATCTTTTTTCGGAGGAGTACTTTCTACCAAGTTTTCATCATCAGTTGGATTATCTTTTGGCAACTCGATAGGAGTGCCCTGAGTACCTTGATTTTTCTTTTCAGGAGTTTCTACTATTTGAGGAGCTTCATTATTGATTTTACTAGTAGATTGATTATAAACCCACCAAGCCATAGCTGCAAGAAATAACATTGCAGCTATTTGAAGAAAATATTTAAAAGGATTTCCTTTTGAGATTGGAATAGGAGGTTCTTCCTTTTCTTCTTCCCCATATTGATTTCCTAAATCTTGTAAACTTTTCCTTAATTCATTTTCAGGAGAATCAGCAAGAAATTCCTTCATCTGAGCATTGACAGAGATTTCTTCCGCTAATGCTTTATTCGAATTTTTTTCCTTCTCAAATGCCTTCAATTCTTCTCCCTTCAACTCATTGGCTAAGTACTTATCAATTTTATCGTATGTCTTTTCATCAAATTCCATTAAAAGATTTTATGTTAGGCGATTGGTGATTAGTCACCAATCATTAGTTTATCAAATTCTTATAGTTAGGGTCATTTTTTACCAAAGCAGTTAAACTCAATTTACATTTATATTTTTTACGCTTGGCATAATCTTCAGTATAGCCCATGGCTTCAGCGATCTCTTTACCTGAACGACCATTAAAAAGCATTTTAAGTACTTTTCGACATTCGTCTGCAAGCTGTTGAAATTTATCATTGAACAGAGACCATCTTTGAGTTTGTAAAAAACGTTCATCAAAGTCCTCTTCCATACTAAATTCCCAGTTAGGTTCTAAAGTGACCTCCTTAATCCCACTTTTTTTTAATTTTTTTAACCAAAGTCTTTTACAGACAATAAAAAGGAAGACGTGAAAGTCGGTGGTCAGTTTAAAATTACCAGATTGCACCTTTCTATAAATCACTAAAATACCTTCTTGGAAGATGTCTTTAGCATCATCCACAGTACCTGAGTTTCTTTTGACATACTTGATGACTTCAGGAAGTGAATTATCGTAAATTTTTTTTAGAACCGAAAGGTCATTTTTGGCAACCCCTTCTAAATATTCCTCGTTGGAAACCTTGCTTACTTGTTTAATGGACATGTATCTCTCGTAAATTTATTTGGACAAATATAGGAAAGAAAATACTAAAGCAATTCATCATTTATATTTAAAATAGGCTACCTTTCGAGAAAATTTACAGCTTCTAGATGTTCACATAAAAAGCCCAAGGGATTTAAATATGAATTCAAAAATAGTAATAGCACTTGTCGTGATGACCATGTTTTTTTGGGCGATTAATTTTCATGCTGCAAAGATTGCATTAGAATATTATTCACCTATGGCAGTTGCAGGGTATCGTTTTTTCTTTGGGTTGGTTATTCTAGCTGTTGTTTTATTTTTTCAAAAGAAATTTAAAAAGTCATCTTTCCAATTAAAGATTGGTTCTATATATTTTTAGCCTCATTTTTTGGATTTTATTTAACGATCTATTTTTTTAACAAAGGACTTACAACTACGAGTGCAGTCAATAGTTCTTTGATTATTTCTACAGGAACGATTATCACCGCTATTTTTGCATTTTTTTTATTAGGGAAAAAATTATTAGGAGTTCAATGGTTTGCTATTCTTTTAAGTTTTACGGGAGTAGCAATTATTTTGATAAAAGGAGATTTTCAACAATTAATAAACTTGGAGATTGCTGAAGGAGATTTTTATATATTAATGATGGCGATTGTTTTTTCACTATCTCAAGTGATTGTTGAAAAATATTTAAAGCATATTGATTCTATTACGATGACTGCTTTGGCAACATTAATTGCTACAATTCTTTTTATTGCAAGTTGTATCCCTGAACTTATTGAGACGACCATTCCAGATGAGGTGCCATTTTGGGGGAGTGTTTTGTATATGGGAATATTGGGGACAGGAGTTGCGTATGCCGCTTTTTATTATGGAATTTCAAAATTGGGAGCAACTAAGTCAGCTTTGTTTATGAATTTGATACCACTATTTACAGTACTTACTGCATATCCTTTTGGTGAGACAGTTTATCCGATCCAATTATTGGGAGGAGCTGTGATTATTGCAGGACTATTGTTATTTGGTTGGGCTAGATCAAAAGAAACAAGTAAAGTGAATTGAAGATTTAATATTTTAATAGTATTCAAGACTATCATAATAAGTCTTTTAAAAATAATTTTTCACGAAAAATAAAAAATCATGACAAAATACATTTCAATCCTGCGAGGAATCAATGTCGGTGGAAAACGAAAAATCCTCATGGCGGATTTAAAAGAACTCTATAAATCTTTGGGTTTTGAAAATATTGTTACTTACATCCAAAGTGGAAATGTGATTTTTGAATCAAAGAAAAAAGAAAAAAACAATGGATTTACGGAAAAAATAAAAAAGGCAATTTTTGACAAATATGGATTTGATGTCCCTGTAATTATTCGAACTGTAGAAGAGATTGAAGGCATTATTAAGAATAATCCTTTTGAAAAAAAGGAAGGTGTTTTGATTGAAAATTTACATCTTACTTTTTTAGGAGAAGTTCCTGCTGAGGAGTATTTAGAAAAAATAAATATTTATGAATATCCTCCTGACGATTTTCAAATTGTTGGAAAAAATGCATTTGTATTTTGTGCAGGCAAATATCATAAGTCTAAATTGACGAATAATTTTTTTGAAAAAAAATTAAAAGTAGCGGCAACTACTCGGAATTGGAAAACGGTTAATAAATTACTGGAATTGGCAAGATGAATTTGGAGATTTTTTTTAAAGAAACCTAGCGCTCCCTCTTTCCTTGCTCGTAGGTTTCGCAAAGCTGTGTGCTGAATAATTAAGTTTTTCTTGATAGTCATTGAAAAAAAAATCAAAATGGTCAGATTGTTGATACACTAAAATATGTTTCCCTTCCTTTAGACCCAAACTCATCTGCACATTTATTTTCATCAAATTTTAAAAAGCACCCTTGTATGAAGTTTACAATTTGCATTGTGACCTGTTTCCTTCTTGTATTCCATTCATCTTCCTTTGGGCAAAACTCAACTAGAGCAATAGCTATATTAGACTTAACTGAAAAAAATAATGAAAGTAATAATGCAAGGTTATTTTCAGTAGGGTATATGGCAAAGGTTACGGGGATTCCTTTTGTAGTAACAAAGGATGTAGAAGTTGCCGCTAATTATGCTATGATTTTAAGTAGCTCTCTTTTTAAAATTCCACTTTTTCTGATTCCGAAAAAAACGTATTAAGAACTTTTGTACAAAATGGAGGTATATTGTTAGCACCTCGAATCGAAGACGAAGAGATGTTTGATGTTTTTGGAATCGATGGTTATGTGGATAGCAAATCTCGTTTTGAAATTCATTGGGATACGACATTAGATGATGCTTCTTTAAAGTATATTGACGAACCTGAAGAACAAACCGTGTCCCTTGGGCGTAACACTTATCCTACCATTTATAAAACCTTAAGTTATGCCACGACCTTTGCCAAAACCTTGGCTCGATATGAAGATGGAAGTTCTGCAATAATAAAAAATGCCTATGGAAATGGACATGCTTTGACTATTGGATTGTCATGGAAAGAAGTGATTTTGAGAAACCAAATCAATCGAGATTATGAAGCTCAACGAATTACTTCTAATGGATTTGAACCGACATCAGATGTGTTTCCACTTTTTATTCGAGCTTTGTTTTTGGAGCATCAGCCGAATACTGTATGGAAAAATACAAGTCCTGGAAGGTCGATTTCTACGTTGATGATTACACATGATATTGATAGTAGTACAGGCATGGATACTTTGAATGTTTTTGCCAAATATGAAAAAGACAATAATATTGAAGCCACTTATAATGTAACTGTTCGATATTTTGATGATAATTTGATGTCTGATTTTTATATGAATCAACAATCTACATTAGATTATATTCAGGATATGGATCATAATTTTGGCTCACATTCGGTAGGACATTTTTTCGATTTTGGTGACGATGATGTATTTCCAATAGGCACTTCTGGAAATACTAGAGATAGTTATCAGCCCTCAAATGATGGAAATGTAACGGTGGGTGGTACCGTTTATGGAGAATTAGAAGTATCAAAAATTGTGTTGGAAGAAGATATTCCAAATACAGAAATCAGCGTATTTCGAGCAGGACATTTAGCCTACCACAAATATTTAATTGATGTGTTAGATGATTTGGATTATAAATATAATTCAAGTTATTCGGCAAGTGATGTCTTGACCAACTTCCCTTTCCAAACTAAAAAAGGAAGAAGTTTTAGTAGCGAAGTTTCTGATGTTTATGAAATACCCGTAACGATTTCTGATGTGTTCCATGATAATCCTATTTCTATTTTTAATCATTTTGGAAAAGCCAATACATGGTTAGAGGTAACTCGAAAAAACCATGCTAACGGCGCACCAACTACTTTGCTTATTCATCCTAATAGAAATTATAAATTGGAAAGCATGTCCTATTATTTAGATGAACTTCCTAATGATGTCAATATTATGGAGATGGAAAGATTTGGAGATTTTTGGAAAGCTCGAGAAGCCTTTAACTTTAGTTCTGAGTTGTTTGAAAATGATTTGACGATTACCATTCCTAATTCTGCTGATTTAAGTAATGATATAAGTTTTATTGTTACGGACGGACAATCGTTATCCTCCATTTTTATAAAAAATGAATTAGGGACAGATTTAAATTTTACTCAAGAAAATTGGGAAGGTAATGATGTTATTGTTTACTATGGAGATTTAATCAATAATATAGAGCAAGTCGTCAAAGGAAATGATAAAACTAATATCTCTGTGTTCCCAAATCCCATAAAAGATATTTTAAACTTAGAAATTGAACTTTTAAAATCTGAAAATATTCAGATTGACCTTTATAATATGAATGGAAAAAATGTATTGCCTATTTGGAATGGGGTACGACCGAAAGGAAAACATTTTTTAGATAAACCTGTTCATTTAAAAAATTATCCTGCAGGCATCTATTTTATTGTGATGAGAAATGGAGATGGAATATTAGGAAGATCGAAGGTTGCAATTAATAATTATTAATTGTTCATTTTTAATTATAACCTTATCTTTGCAAGATGAGTGTTACTTTAATTTCATCACCACTTCAGGGATTTACGGACTATAGATTTCGGAATACCTTCCATAAATATTTTGGAGGTATCGATATTTTTTATGCGCCATATATTCGATTGAATGGAAAGTTAGAAATTAAACCCAACTACGAAAGAGATATTCTTCAAAAAAATAACAATACATTGACGGTCATTCCACAAGTGATGACCAATACTGCGGATGGATTTATTTATGTTGCAAAATTTGTCCAACAATTAGGATACAAAGAACTGAATTGGAATCTAGGATGCCCGTATCCGATGGTAGTTAATAAATGTATGGGGTCAGGTTTGATAAGTGATCCTGAACGAATTGATCGGATTTTGGAAAAGGTACATGCCGAAACAGATATTATTGTCTCTATGAAAGTGAGAATGGGGTATGAGCATTGTGGAGAAATCTTAGATGTATTTCCCGTACTTGAAAAATATCCAATTAAAAGTATTGGAATCCATGCACGGATTGGAAAACAATTATATGTGGGTGGAGTAGATCTTGAAGGTTTTCAAAGATGCTTAGAGCATACGAGTCAAAAGATTTATTTTAATGGAGACATTACTTGCGTCGATCGCTTTCGTGAGATGGCAGAACGTTTTCCTTCCGTAGATCATTGGATGATTGGAAGAGGATTATTGCAGATCCTTTTTTGCCTAGCATGATAAAAAATAATACTACCGAATATCCTGAAGATTGGTTAGAGAAATTTAGTAAGTTTCATGATACGCTCTTTTCTGAATATGAAAAAAAACTTACTGGCGATAAACAGATCATTATGAAAATGTTGAGTTTTTGGAAATACTTTTCTATCCTTTTTTCTGACCCAACTAGAATTGTCAAAAAGATAAAAAAAGTAAAAACCATTGTGGCTTATGATGATGTGGTCTTTGATGTTTTTGAAAATGAAAGGGCTTTGGTTGGATGATGATTCATAACTAATTACGAATCATCATCCACGATCCAAAACATTACAAATTCTTTAACCAAGCATCAAACTCATCTAATTTATCTCCATTCTTTTCTATCCATTTCTTTGATTTTTCATTTTGACTTTGAGTAATATATTTACAATAAGTTTCTAAATGATCACTTTGTGCTAATTTATAAAAGAAGTCCGTATAGAATTCCCACCAAATTCCTTCGTTAGATTTTTTCCTTAATTCGCCGAGTATAGTAAAGAAAGAATCTGTATTTTCTTTAAATAATTCATCCTTAGTTTTTCCTTCATTTTCCTCAGACAAATTAGAAGCAGCTAGCATAGAAACCATTAAGGCTGCGGAGCTAAATTCATCATCTTCGCCCATTGAAAGATTGATGTTAATGGTGTTTTCTTTTTCTTTATCTTTTGAAACATTAGCACCCATACTTTCATTCAAGATTTCTAAAGCACCTATCGACCTTTGAGAATTGGGTTCTAAAAATAAGAAGTAATGAGAAGCCAATAGTGCTTGAACTGTATTTCTTTTTTGAGCATGAACAGATGCTAGTAAGAGGTGGCTAGTGGTATGATTGGGATTAATGGTAATGGCTTGGATAGCATTTTCTTCAGCTTTATCTAATTCAGATATTTTATAATAATTCAAAGCTAGGTTAAAATGTAATAAATAATTTTCATGCCCATCTTTAATTGCCTTTTCAAAAAGCTTAATTGATTTTTTCGTTTTTCCCATATTATCCAAAGCAGAACCTTTGGTAACATAAGCTTGGACTACATAATCAGATTTTTCTTTTATTACTTTGTCAGAGTATTTGACTGCATTTTTATTATCACCTTTAGAGAAATAACTTAATGCAAGTTCGTAGTTAACAAGGGGAGATTTTTTATCAATTTTTAAAGCTTTTTGATAAGTTTCAATCGCCTTGTCATAATCTCCTTGATCGTGGTATTTGATACCTTCTTCGACCAGCGTATTAATTTCTGTTTGAGCAAATAGAGTGGAAAATCCGAGGAGTAAAAAAGCGATAATTTTAATTTTTTTCATTTTGTTATTTTTTGTTTATTTAGAAAGATGTCGAAAAATCATAAAATGGTGTATCTCTGTAGGTATACCAAAGAAACAAAATTATTTAAAAATGATAACTATCTATTGAAATATTCCCAATAAGAAATCATTGTTTTAATCTTGAATCCTTATTTCAAAATTCAAGTTTCCTTTATCGAATAAAACCCAACTTTTATCGAAGAGCCTTTGAAATGAGATAATTATTTTGCTATATTTATGATATCATTTTAATATCAAAATAAATCAATTATGGAAACGAATGAAAATTCATTAGAAAAAATTAATAATGCCTCCTCTGGGTATTTGATGTTACTTATTTTCTTTGCTTTAATAGGCTTAGCAGCATATGGAATATCCCAAAAAATTTTACTGGCAATTGGATTGATCCCTATTATAATCCTTATGATTCCAGGGTTTTTCCTAGTCAATCCAAATAGTTCTAGAGTCTTAGTATTGTTTGGAAAATATGTTGGTACTGTAAAAGAGAATGGATTCTTTTGGACAATTCCATTTTATACAAAGCAAAAAATTTCACTACGTGCACGTAACTTTGAAACGGAACGAGTCAAAGTAAATGACAAAATGGGAAACCCAATTTTGATAAGTGCTATTTTAGTTTGGAGGGTTAAAGAAACTTACAAAGCAGCTTTTGAAGTTGATGATTATGAAAGTTTTGTGAAAATACAAAGTGATGCTGCCGTTCGGATTTTGGCGAGTCGCTACCCTTACGATAACTTTGATGATGAGCAGGTAGAGACGACTTTGCGATCTGGTTTGGATGAAGTCAATGAAGCGATGGAAGAGGAGTTGACTAATCGTTTGGCTATGGCTGGGTTGGAAGTTTTGGAAGCAAGAATAGGCTACTTAGCTTATGCCCCTGAAATTGCAAATTCAATGTTGAAGAGACAACAAGCAGAAGCAATTGTGGCTGCTCGATTAAAAATTGTAGAAGGTGCGGTAGGAATGGTAGAACATGCATTGGACGCTTTATCGCAAAAGAATATTATCGAATTAGATGAGGATAAAAAAGCGGCAATGGTGAGTAACCTTATGGTAGTACTTTGTTCTGATCAAGAAGCAACTCCAATTTTGAATACTGGAACTCTTCATACTTAGGAATAAAATGATTCAAGATTATGAATTAAGGATTATGGATGGATCGATCATTCGTAATCTTTAATTCACATTTAGGAGTGTTATGAGGAAGATTTTTTTTTAGCACTCTTAATCTATAATCCAAAATAAGTTATGCCAAAAAAGAAATTTGTTTTACGAGTGGATGAGGAGACGATGAAGTTAGTTGAGAAATGGGCTGCGGATGAATTTCGTAGTGTAAATGGACAACTAGAATGGATGATTACAAAAATATTAAAAGATGAAGGGCGATGGAAAAAACCAAAAAAGAATATTGATGAATAACTAAAAAATAATTTTTATAAAAAAATCCATACAAAGTGATTGTAGAATACTTCTGCAATCACTTTGTTATTTTATAACAAAAAAAATACATAACAAATAATTTACATGAACTTATTCAAATAATCGACCAACGATTTTCGGATAGGTATCTAAAAATTTAACATATTAATTTTGCGGGTTCATGGAATTTTTTTGCAATAAAGTATGTTGTATATATTAACAACGGAAATTAAAACGGACAAGAAGATAAAGCTATAAAACTAAATCCTCTTCTTACCTTAAAAATTTCTGAGATAAATAAGTTTGGTTTTTGATGACTTCATTTTGGAAGGTTGTCGTGTATGTAAATGCACTTGGTGTAGTGGTTCTATGATGTCCTCTTCTAAGTATTTTTTCACGCAGTTAATCGAGGTATTGACCTCCGATCGACACAAAATTTATATGTCTTATGAAAAACAAAAATGTTAAAAAGCTAAAGGACTTTAAGAAATTCGTAATTACAAAGAAAGGAATGAAGAAGTTGAAGGGGGGAGTTGGAGAAAGTGATGTTATTGTAATCTAAATCATAATAGGAGAACTTTAATTAAAGTTCTCCTATTTTTTTTTCAAACCAATCTTTTGGAATTATAAGAACTGCTTTATTTAATTCAACCTTATATTTTTTAATAATGTTGGGAGTTCTATCTTTCATTTTGGATATTTTCATCAATCGTTTTATAAATTTCAATGTGATTAACGAATTTTCTACTAATCTCTTTGAGAGAACGGTGTCTCTTTTTAATTGAACCTCAAAACTTTTAATATAATTTGATAATGTAGGCCAATAACTATGATCAAATTTTGACAACTCATAACAAGAACGAATCCATAATAATCTTGATCTAAAAAAATAAAAACTATTTTTTTTGGAGTATTTAATTTCTGAGCAATATTGCATGGTAAGATGAAAATATTTTTCATTTACATTTGTTCCTTTTATAAAATAGCATGTAGCTAGAGAAATAAGCTTTGTTGGTTGAGCTATATCTTGATGTAAGTATTGTTCATATTTTTTTATAAACTCAATGCACCAACCAAATTCTCCATTTTTAGCAGAAATCGATACAATATTGAGATATGCTGCGATAGCGATTAAACCATTTGAAAGAATGAAATTTTGGATTAATCCAAACTTATATAATTCAAATAATTCTTTATCAAAATCCAATTTTTCAATATTCAATGCGTAAACAGCAAGGCTGATTAAATTGAAAAAAATTAGTTTTTGATTTATTAATTTAAGATTAGAAAGGCTCGAAAAATAAAGAGTTTTTAGATTTTTATATATTTTTTTATCATGCCCATTTATACGTAAATAAATAATTTTGTAATATATCTTTATGATGACTGGAGAATCCTGATAATTTTCTTTTAAATTATTCATTAGTGTATCTAAAAATCGAATTTCAGATTTTGTATTAACTTTATAATTAATTGTAAACTGTTCTGCGGCTAAATTCAATTTTGCTGAAATATAAAATGAATCTAAGTCATCCATTGCATTATGTAGGTGAATTGCACTTTCTTGATTTACAAGAGTTTCTGTATGAAAAAAAAACGCCTGATTAATCTTATACTTCTGATAAAAGTAATGCTCATCAGGTGGAGGAATTTGTTCCATCTCTTCTAAAACTCCTAAAACTTCTTTCTTATAACTTTTATAAAAATTGCGATTACTAAAAGCTTGCCCCCTCAATTCTCTTTTTAGCATTTCATTTTTTTCAAATTCTTGATACATAAAAAACTTTTGGACAGCACTCACCAAATTAGTAATTAATAAATTCATCCTACCTTCATGATAAATTTTATTGGTAGGATGAATTTTTCGAAACACATTTTCTTTGGTTAGTTTTTTGTTATCGAACTTAGGATAGTAGGAGAGGAGATGTTGTAAAAGTGGGACAAGTTGTTTATTCGTATTGTGATAGGGTGATTTGATAAATTTGACTACTGATTTGAGTTCGTCTTCCTTTATTTCTTTTAATAATTGAATTAATTTCCCATCCTTAAGCTCCATTTTTATTGTTTTTTTTATATAAAAAATAGAAAATTGAATTTACATAAATAATTGTTTTACAGTACTTTATGATTTAATCTTGTGAAGATACTGAATTATTTTTTATAAAAATAGGCAAAAATTGTAATCGCCTCGTATTTACTAAAGACGTATATTTGTGTACGACAAAAAATATAAACTATGAGGGCTTTTATTTATCACCTTATTGGAAGGGATTCAGGTGATACTTTCAATAAAAAATAAATCTAAGTCCAGTATACGCTCTCTACCTACCAATAAGTGTAGGCTATGAAAAAATCTAAACATCAGTAATTTTGTGTACCCTAATTCATCTTGCTCACGATTTTCGTGTAGCAAGATGTGTTATTCTAACGAACAATATTTTAGTAAAAGAAGAACAAATAATCACCCTTTTTTAAAAAAGCGATTGTAGCAATTTCTACAGTCGTTTTTTTTGTTTGAAGAATAATGATTTGTAATTGAATTGTTATTTCAGGGTTAGTTCCATAATGGGTAAGAATCGATCCTTAATAGAACTTTGAAGTTTGTCAACTGTTTTAAATCCTATTTTGGAATAGAAAATTTCAGCATTTGGATCTGCATCCACAGTTACTTTATCGTACCCCATTTTTTTGACTCGATGGATAAAATCATTTATTAATTTTTTCCCAAATCCTTTTCCAATAAATTTGGGTTCAATAAAAAAGAAAAACAATTTGACTTTGGTTGGACTGATTTCATTAAATGCATAGAACCCAATCAATTCATCTGCTGTAATTTTATAGACTTCATTTTGAGAAATGTATGCTTCGGTAATCGTCAATTCTTCTCTCCATCCTTCGATTTGTTCTACACTATAATCCCAAAAGGCTTTGGAGCGAATAGTAAGTGCTGTTATTTTTTTTGCATCAGATTGATTAGCTTTTTCTATTTTCATTTTTTAATATTTTGATAAGATCATGGAATGTTTCAATTCCAAAATCTGCATATTTGGATTTTGTTTCTCTTTGTTGTAATCTTTGGACAGTAATCATTCCTAGTTTTTTCCCCGCTTTAATTTCATTTTCAACACTATCTCCGATTACCCAAATTTGACTGGCATCTAAATTACTCTGTCCTAAAATTTCTTTAAAAATCCCAATCTTATATTTTCTCTTTTTTGATAAAGGATCATCAATAAATATCTTTTTAAAATCTGATTCGATATTCAAAGATTTAATTTTTGCTTTTTGCAATTTTTGGAAACCAGTTGTTACAAGTATTTTTTCATTTTCCATTTTTTTTAAAATATTGTAATCAGGGTAGGTTTTAATTTGAAAATTATAGTCTAACTTATCTAGTTTTTCAAAAGTTTGTAACTGAATTTTTTTAGGCGTTTTATATTTTTCAAAAACACTATCCATTGGAATTTTCCAAAGTTCTTCAATTATTTGATTAGCTTTTTCTAATTCTCCATTTGAAGTATAGTAAGATTGAATGATTTTAATTACTGGTTCAAATAATTCTGAAGGAATCGAATTAGTTTCAAAAATCGTATTATCTAAATCTAAAATTAACATGCTTTTCATTGTAATCTTTTAGTTAGAAGATATGCTAATCTCTTGTTATAAAAACCTTGGTAATAAATTCACGAGCAGGTACTTTCCTTATTTCAAAGGTTTCCATTAAACCATCATCATCATAAGGAACAGAGAATTTACTCAATTTTACCTCAGACTCGGTTGCCTCTAAAATTCCAAGTCTTACTTCAGCTTTATCAAAACACCCCGCAGAACCTAAGTTAACATATCGGCAATGCCCGACAATATCACTAGCCAAATGATTGTGCCCATAAAAAATGATTTCAGAATTATTATTATCATACATTTTATCTAAATCAGAAGCAGTAGGATATTTGATATGAGCTTTAAACCAATTCTTTTGTTCATCATATCCATAGTGTTGGAAGGTTATCTTTTTATTGTTGGATAGTTTTAGTTGCTGTATAAATTTCCATTTTTGAACACGACTTTTATAATTATCTCCAATTTGTTGATGAGTCCATTTTTGATGATCCTCTTCCTCCTCATTCATCAAAGTTGGTCTTGGTGAAGGGATTCCAAAGCCATACCAGTAATCATGATTCCCCATAATAAAATTCATTTCTGGAATAGAAAAGGCTAATTCTACTACTTCTTTTGGATATGGCCCAATTCCAATTAAATCGCCTACATGAAATATTTTCTCACATTTATTTTCTTTAAAAACTTCAATCGCTTTTTTTAACGCAGGCAGGTTGGCATGTATATCTTGGAAAATCCCTATTTTCATATGTTTACTTTTTTGTATAAAATGAAGTTAATGAAAAATCCAGAATTAAAAAATAACAATTAATTTACATTTTATCGAGGTATATTCTTTGAAAGAAATTTTTCCTAAAAAGATAGAACAATATTTTTAATCAATCCTTAGTGTAAAAAATACATTTTGTCTATAAAAGGTTTTTTCCTATCTTGAATTAACTTTAGAATTAATTGGCTTTTTTACAAAACGAAAAAACAAAACTTTATGGCTACAATTAACAGGGGTAGGCTTTTTAATGCAAGTTGTATTGCGCTTACCGTTACTGCTATGACCTTCGCTATTCGAGCAGGAATTCTTGGACAACTAGGAATTGATTTCAAATTAACAGATACGGAATTAGGTTGGGTAAATGCCATGGCATTTCTTGGTTTTCCTATTGCGACTATGATAGGTGGTCCACTTTATAATGCATTGGGGCCAAGAAAAATTATGTGGGTCGCATTTATCACTCACTTGCTTGGTCTTGTTATGACCATTTTTGCAGGAGGCTTTTGGACTTTATTAATTTCTACATTTTTTATAGGTTTTGCAAATGGGTCCGTTGAGGCTGCATGTAATCCTATGATTGCCAATATGTATGATGATAATAAAACGACGATGTTGAACAAGTTTCATGTTTGGTTCCCTGGAGGAATTGTTATTGGAGCATTGACCTCACAATTTATGACATCATTAAGTTTAGGATGGCAATTGCAGATTGCGGTGATGTTGATTCCAACCTTGCTTTATGCTTGGATGATATTTGGACAAACATTTCCTGAAGAACCAAAATCAGGAAGTATCGATTTTCAAAAATTATTCCCACCGATCTATTTAACCATCGTATTTGGATTAGTACTCATTGCAGCTTCAGATTTAACCTTACAACAATGGTTCCCTGGAGAAACGAGTACCTATGTTAAATTTGGATTGATTGCCTTAGTGGGAGGATTAATATATAGATATTTTGGATTACTCTATTCTGTATTAGCATTATGTATGACTTTGACTGCAACAGCAGAATTGGGAACTCAACAATGGGTTGAGAAAATATTAGGTAACTCTGGAGCACAACCAATGTTAATTTTAGCAATGATTACTGGATTGATGGCTGTAGGTAGATACTTTGGAGGACCTTTAATTCATAGATTTAAACCTATCGGAGTTTTATTTGGATCGGCAATTATTGCAACTGCTGGTATTGGATTGATGAGTGTTGCAACAGGTGGAATGGTGTATCTTGCAGCAATTTTATTTGCTGTGGGTGTAATGTACTTTTGGCCAACTATGATTGGAGCTGCGGCTGAATATACTCCTGAGACTGGTGCATTAGGTCTATCCTTTTTAGGTGGAGTAGGGATGTTTGCAACTTCATTATGGCAACCAGTTATTGGAGGATGGTTAGATACTGAAAGAGCTGCTGCTCTTGCAAGTGGATTGAGTGAAGATGCTGCTGACCTTGCTGCAGGGCAAGCGACATTGGATAATTTGGCGATATTCCCAGCTATTCTGATTATTTTATTTGGAATACTTTATTTTACAAGAGGGCGATGGCAGCCAGCTGCTGATAATCATTAATTTGAAATATTAAGTAATCGGACATAAGTAATCATGCATTTATGACGGTCTATTTTTCGCCTATCCTTCGTTACAAAAATACTCACTACCCGTTGGGGTAGCTCCGTTTTTTGTGTCTTGACTAGACAAAAAATAGCCTCAGTCAAAATACACGATTACTTATGTCCGATTACTTAAAATATATAAATGATGCCGTCTTGAAATTGAATTTGAGACGGCATTTTTTATAAAATCAAAATCAAAATCAAAACGGCTCGAATAACATCCAAGTTATTCGAGCCGTCAAGCGTAGCGTCCGTCTATCGTCAAGTGAAACGTCCGTCCACCGTCGTTGTTTTCCTATTTCTCAAAAAACGACTCCACAAACTCCCGTTTATTAAAAATCGCAATATCATCAATCCCTTCCCCGATTCCGATAAATTTAATTGGAATTTGAAATTGATCGGAGATACCGATCGCTACACCACCTTTTGCCGTACCATCTAATTTTGTCAAAGCCAAACAACTTACATCCGTTGCAGCTGTAAAATGTTTACATTGTTCAATAGCATTTTGGCCAGTTGTAGCATCCAATACCAACATTACATCATGAGGCGTACCTGGCATTTTTTTACTTGTAGAGTTTTTGATTTTAGTCAACTCTCGCATCAAATTCAATTTGGTATGAAGACGTCCTGCTGTATCAATGATACAAACATCACAATTATTATTGATGGCATGTTGGACTGTTTCGTAAGCAACTGCTGCTGGATCGGTATGCATTCCTTTTGCATAAAAATCACAACCAACTCTTTCACTCCAAATCTTTAATTGATCTACTGCGGCAGCACGATAAGTATCACCGGCTCCAATCACTACTTTGTGTCCACGTTGAGTGTAGGCATTTGCTAGTTTACCAATGGTCGTTGTTTTTCCAACACCATTTACACCTACCACCATCATGACATAGGGTTTTTTATCCGCCGGAGGAGCGAAGTCAGCAAGTTGTTCTGTATTGGTTTCAGATAGGAGTTGAACGATTTCGTCTCTAAGAATTTCATTCAATTCAGAGGTGTTGACATATTTATCTTTGGCAACTCTTGCTTCAATTCTTTCAATGATTTTTACGGTAGTATCCAATCCTACATCAGAGGTAATTAATACCTGTTCTAGCTCATCCAATACATCTACATCTACAGTAGATTTGCCTGCAACTGCTTTTTTGATTTTATCAAAAAAACCAGATTTACTTTTTTCCAGACTTTTATCTAACTGTTCCTTTTTCTCTTCTTTCGATTTTCCTCCAAATAATTTTTTAAAAAACCCCATATTTATAATGAATAATTAAGAATGAATAATGAATAATTAAGAATGAATAATGAATAATTTCGAAATAAGTAAAAGAGCAGAATTAAATGTAAAATTTTAAGTGCAAGATTTTTTTGATAGTTTTTCTTAAAAAATCATTGCATACCCTGTGTGGTACGGAATTATTTTTTAGGGAAAAATAGCGAAAAAAGATGTGCTTAAAAATTACATTTAATTTTGCTCTTTTACTTAATACTACTTTGTCACTTTAATTAAAGCCTGAAAGGCTGCAACATATTAGCACAGGGCAACGCCCTGTGCTAATAATAAAATGTTTTTTAGCCCTGAAAGGGCGAGATATTTCGCCCCTTCAGGGCTGAATCTAGTTTTTTAAGTTACACAGGGCGTTGCCCTGTGCTAATATGTTGCAGCCTTTCAGGCTTTAATTTAAAGTGACAAAGTAGTATTAACTTGAATGATTAGATTTTAAGACTTTTTTGTACTCAAAATTTATCATCCAAATGTAACAATAAAAACGCAAAAAAGGCTTTCCTCTAAAATAGAAGAAAAGCCTTTTTTATAAACCGATTCATTGACAAATGGTTCAAATTACTTCTTAGCGAAGAATTCTTTGACTTTATCCTTGTGAATCATAACTTCTTTGTAAGAATATTTTCCAGTAGCTTCGTTTTTAACACTTTTAACTACTTTAACGAAATCTCTACCAGAACCTGCGTTAGCCGCACGTTTTCCTACTCTGGAGTTTTTAGATACTTTTGCCATGATAAATATTTTTTGATGAGGAAATTAATTTGTACCGCAAAATAGCGTTAAAAATTAACTTCTTCAAGTCCTTATAATAGGATTACTTAATTTCTTTATGAATAGTGTATTTCTTCAAAATTGGGTTGAACTTCTTCAATTCCAATCTCTCAGGCGTATTCTTTTTATTCTTTTGGGTAATGTAACGAGAAGTACCAGGCTTGCCAGAAGCCTTATGCTCTGTACATTCCAAAATAATTTGCATTCGATTACCTTTGCTTTTCTTAGCCATTTTAAAATAATTTAAGTTCTAAAAAGAACGATAGAATATAATGATTATAGTTTTATTCCAGTTTTGAATCCTTTACGCTCTTGTTGCTTAAGGTATTCGTAAATTCCTAATTTGTTGATTGTACGTAGTGTGCTAGTAGCTACTTTTAAAGTAACCCATTCTTTAGTTTCAGGTACGTAGAATCTTTTCTTAATCAAGTTAGGAAGGAAACGACGTTTTGTTCTTCGATTAGAGTGAGAAACATTATTTCCCGAAATCGGACGTTTTCCAGTTAATTGACAAACTCTAGACATAATATTGTTATTAAAAATTAATAATGAACTATGAATAATTCTCTAAAAATGCGCATAACGATCAATCGAAATTATTCATTATTCATTTATAATTATTCATTAATAAAGTGACCTTGGCAGGATTCGAACCTGCAACCTCTTGATTCGTAGTCAAGTGCTCTATCCAGTTGAGCTACAAAGCCAAAATTTCAAAGAAACTCCCATTTTCTTCAAATGGAGTGCAAAGATAACGGTTTATCCTTGTTTTACAAAGGTTTTTTATTAAATTTTTAAGGATGTGGAAAAGTTTAAAACGAACCACGGTCACTCCACTTGAGGAACCACGAACCTCGGTTTCATTGGGTTCTTGGGGCGTGGTTAGTGGTTCATCAAGTGGAGTGACCGTGGTTCGTTTTACTCAATCCAATAATAACTTGTAATTCTTTTGCCAGTAGGTGCTTCTTTCCAAAATTTGCCACCATTTTTAAGTATTGATTTGGCAGAGCCAATATTGGTTTTATTACAAGTTACTAATGCTTTTTCGATACCCATTTTTCGAGCTTCAAGGAGTGTAAGTTCTAAGATTTTAGTAGCATTTCCTTTTCGCCTTTCAGATGGAGTGACTCCATATCCGATGTGTCCACCCATTTTATAGAGTTTTTCGGTTAACTCATGACGTAAATTAGAAGTGGCTAGGATTTTTTTGTTTTCATTCACTAGCCAAAAAGAAGAGTGGGGAACAAAGGTTTCTGGGATTCCGATTCCTTTTGATGCATTCAAAAGAGTAAAGACATACTCTTCGAAATTTTCTTTATAAAATTCAATTGTCCACGGACTTAGTGGTTCTTTTGCAGCCTTCCATTCTTCGATCATTTCGATGAACGAGTTTTTATATTCAAGGCTTGGCGGAATTAGTTTTAGTGAATTCATTTTTTTTATTTTTTTGTTGAATAAGGAATCAAACATTTTAAATAAAAAAAAAGTTCGGGAAGTGGGTTATTTGAAAAAAATCAGATATAAAATTCCTAATAAGATTAAAATGAGTAAAAGGGTAATGTAATTAAGTTGTTTTTTTATGCTAGTCTTACTTACTTTTAGTTTACCTCTACTAGAAAAAAAATCTGGATCATTTAAATTTTCTATTACCTTTAGAATACTGTGATTTATCCTGTTTTTTTTAATTTTAAATTCTTCTTCAGTAATTAAATCATTTTTATGTTCTCTTAAAAGTTGATTTAAATTTCCCTGTTTTAAAATAAAAAAAATGAAAGCATCGCGATTAAGTATTTGGGTTTTTAAGTATTCAAGTGTTTCCATTAATTCCCCATTTTTCATTTTCTCTGTCGCAATCCTTTGTATTTCTTCAATATTTATTTTGGTTTTCATAAAGTACTTTTTGAATTAAACTTTTATCCAAATTTAAAAAATAAAAAGTTAATCTAAATCCATAGCTAAAAAAATCACATCTTCCGATTCGTATATTTCAACATCAAACAAACTGAATCATTTAGCAGAGTAGGAATTTTATATTTTTTTCCCATTTTAGAAATTATTCCATTTTTTGCATTCAACTCAATTGGATGTCCTTTTAATCGATCTGTCAACATCGAACTACCTTTTTCTTTTGGGTAAGTTTTTACTTTTTCTAAAAGTTGTAAAGTGAAATTATTTGGAATAATTGCGCCATCAGCCTGTGCTACCATTATGGATTCTTCGATCAATTTTTGATACCAATCTTTGATTTCTTTTTTTTCAAAAACCCAACACGTTTCACCTGTCAAACAAGTGATTGCTCCCAGAGAAGCACTCTCAATTAATTTTTTCCAAGCTACTGTTTTGAAGTCATCAAACTGTTGTAGCGTAAATTTTTTATTAATAAAAAGACTTTGAAGTTTAGCGGCTAAATCTCCTGAAACGCTTGCTAAGTGGACGTTTTTGATTTGTTGATAAACTCCATTTTTATCCATTTGTACGGGGCAGTCAATCATACATTCTAGAATTTGATTCTCTTTTGAATAGGGAAGAAGTGGTTTTTTGAGTTCCATTCCATTTCGAATAATTACGATTTTTGTTTTTGGAAAAATTAGTTTCTCAAACCATTCTTTTGCTCCATTAAAATGATATTCTTTTAAACAAATGATTAACCAATCTAATTGATTTGTAGTTGAAATAGGAAGTGAGTTTGTTGTATTTAAATGATAAACTTCATCTTTAAATTGAACCTTGATTTCCTTTTTTTTAGAACGATTAAAGAAATATAATTCCAAATTTTTATTGAAGGACAACTCCTTGGCAATCACAGAACCAATCGCTCCAATTCCTAAAATACCTACGAGCTGTTTTGAGACTATTTGATTTTGATTATATTTACTGCTAAGAGGCATGAGTGTCTTTGATTTTTTAGGAAAGTGTCCTGTGTCACGATTGGAACCGTAGCACAGATAATTTTTAAGAATTCTTTCCATTATCTGTGCCACGGTTCCAACCGTGACACAGGACACTTTCCTAAATGATTACGATTTTTTTAACAAAATGAATACAATCACATATGAGTAACCAAGATAATGAAATCCTAGATGACAACTTTAGGGATGACAAAAAAAATGGTGGACAAAAGATAATTCAAAACAAAGAGCTTAACATTTGGGAAGCACTCATTCCCGTTTTCGCTTTGGTAGCGATGCTATTTTATAATGTATTTTATGCATTTGGGGATGATGCATTAAGTGGATCAAATCAGTTTATATTATTACTAGGAGCAGCAGTTGCTGCAATTGTCGGATTTAGGAATAAAGTGTCTTACAAACAAATGATCGATGAGGTTGCCGAAAGTGTAAAATCTACGACTGGTGCTATTTTGATTTTATTGATGGTAGGATCATTGGCAGGTACATGGATGATGAGCGGAATCATTCCTTCGATGATTTATTATGGGTTACAAATTTTAAGTCCAAAGATATTTTTAGCAGCATGTGTGATTATTTGTTCCATCATTTCATTAGCAACTGGAAGTTCGTGGACAACATCTGCGACGGTAGGAATTGCATTAATTGGCATCGGAGGGACACTTGGAATTTCACTTGGAATGACAGCAGGAGCGGTTCTTTCAGGGGCATATTTTGGAGATAAATTATCACCACTTTCTGATACGACCAATTTAGCTCCAGCCATGGCCGGTGCGGATTTGTTTACACATATTAAATACATGGCATTGACTACTGTTCCATCCATCTTGGTGACATTTGTGATTTTTTTAATAATTGGTTTTGGATTGGATACTACAGGAATGCCTGATATTTCTGATAAATTAACGGCTATAGAAGGAGCATTTAATATTTCTCCTTGGTTGTTTTTAGTACCTGCTATGGTGATTTTTATGATTTATAAAAAAGCTCCACCATTAGTTGCATTACTTGTAGGAGCATTGTTAGGAGGTGTAGTTGCAATTATAGCCCAGCCTGATGTGATTGCAAAAATCGGTGGTGAAGAGACCCTTACTTTTAAATCAGGTTATAAAGGAGTGATGAATGCTTTGACTGTGGGAACATCAGTAGAAACTTCTAGTGCGGAGTTAAATGATTTATTTAAAGGAAAAGGAATGGTAGGAATGCTGGGGACAATTTGGTTAATTATCTGTGCAATGGTTTTTGGTGGAGTGATGGATGCGATAGGAGCGTTGTCAAGAATTAGTGCTGCATTGTTGAGTTTGTCGAGTTCTATTTTTGGATTATTCGCGAGTACAGTAGCGAGTTGTTTGGCATTAAATATTACTGCTTCGGATCAATATTTAGCAATTGTAGTTCCTGGGAAAATGTTTGCAAAAGCCTATGAAGAAAAAGGATTGGCTCCTGAAAATTTAAGTAGAACGCTTGAAGATGCGGGAACTGTAACTTCGGTTTTAGTACCTTGGAATACTTGTGGAGCTTATCAAAGTGGAGTGTTGGGTGTTTCTGTAGCGGACTATTTTATTTATGCGATATTTAATTGGTTGAGTCCATTTATGACATTGTTGTTTGCGGCATTGGGGATTAAGATTCGAATGCTTGCGAAGAAATGATATTAATTAGCCACGGATTTACGCAGACTTTTTATGACTTTTCTATAACGCGATATTTAATTAGTCATAAAAAGTCTGCGTAAGTCCGTCGCTAATTATTTTTTAAGAAGCAATAAATCGCTTAAAATCTCCACGATGACTTTTTCCAATCGGTAAAGATTTTCTATTTTTCATTACCAAAGTATTTCCTTCTAGAAAATTTATAAACTTTCTATTAATAATAAATGACTTGTGAATTCGATAAAAATGGGAGTCAGGTAATTCCCCTTCAAAGCTAGAAAGTGTTCGAGGTGTCAAATGAAAATTTTCTCCTAACCATACTTTTACATAATTTCCATAGCTTTCCAAATAGTAGATTTCTGCCAAATCAATTTGAATATATTTTTTATCTGATTTGATAAAAAGTTGGTTAGGTTTTTCATTGTTGCTTGTTGATATGGTAGGAGAGGAGGTAATTGGAGATTGTTTCATTTGATGAAATTCCATTGCTTTATTGACTGCTTTTAGAAAACGTTCAAAGCGAAATGGTTTTAATAAATAATCAATTACATCGAGTTCAAAACTTTCCAAAGCATATTCTTCATAAGCGGAAGTGATGATGACGATTGGTTTTTTATTAAGCGTTCTTAAAAAATCTAGTCCTTTTAATTTAGGCATGTTGATGTCTAAAAAGATTATGTCAATGTCTTGTTTATTCAATATTGACAAGGCTTCTGTAGCCAAATGACATTGTGCAACAATCTCTAAAAAAGAAACATCTTTAGTGTATTCTACGATAACTTTATGAGCTAAAGGTTCGTCATCGACGATGAGTGCTTTTAATATAGATTGATCTGCCATTTATAGTTTTTTAATATAAATCAAATTATTCTCTTCAAACATTCCTAAATCCATTACTTGTTTTCCTACTACCTTAAAGTCATTTTTTTGGTAAAAATATTGATAAGGATTCTTTTCCATAACTAATACACCAAGAGTTGAATGTTGATTTTTAATATCATCAATTACAGCTTGTAACAATGCTTTTCCAATTCCTTTCTTATGGCTTTTTAAGCTGACATAAAGTGTGTACAATTCAATGTCGGTATTTATTTCCTTATCTCTTGTTTTTCCAAACGAAGCAAATCCTATAAGTTCTTCTAATTCATTTTTCCAAACAAAATATTTGATTCCCAATGCCATCTTTTTCTGATGTCGTTGAATTTGTTTTTCAATATCTAAATTATCTAAAAATAATTTTGGTAAAAAATCTTGATAACAATTTCTCCAAGTGTCGACAAGAAGAGTCGCAATATTTTTAATGTCATTTTGGCCTCCTACTTGAATCATACTTTAGAGATTTTTAGTTTAACTTGATAGGTACTCTTAGTTTCATTTATTTCGAATTGATATTGATTTGGGAAACGCAACTCCAATCGTCGATTTAAATTTTCGAGTCCGATTCCATTTCCTCCTTCCGTTTTTTCTTCGAATGAATTTTTACAAATAAAAGTTAGATGATTTACTTCACTATTAATTTTCATATGTAAAAAACAATCCTCTTCCGAATTTTCGATTCCATGTTTAAATGCATTTTCCACTAAAACTATAAATAATAATGGTGGAATTTTAAGGTTGGGATTTGAAATGTTTTTTTCAAAACGTAGATCAAGCTTTTTATGTAAACGAATCTGTTGCAATTGGATGTAATCTTCTATGTATTGAATTTCTTCTTTAAGCGTAACTGATTCTTCTTTCCCTTTGTAGATGACATATCGCATCAATTCCGAAAGCCGCATGATGACCTCAGGTGTTTGTGGATCTTTTGTAATACTCAATGCATAAAGGTTGTTGAGTGTGTTGAAAAAGAAATGAGGGTTGATTTGTTGTTTTAGAAAATTAAGCTCAGTATCAGATTTTTCTTTTTCCAAAATTGCAATTTCTGAATTTTGCTGAAACCATTGGTTGATCAAAATAAGTGGTACGCTTAAAAACATCACTAAAAATGGAATCGACCCATAATTCATAATTTGATTGATTCTATCAAATAGGGTAGCGTTGGCGGTATCTAATTGAGCAATAGGCATCCAAGATAAAAGTAAACCAAGTATTGGATAAAAAATCAAAATCGTAGCGGCAATTCCAAATCCATAATAAATAATGCCTTTGACTTTTAACAATCGAGGGATTAAAAAATAATGATTAACGAAGTAAAAAAAGTAGTACGCTAAAAAAGCTAATGAATATTGAAGTGTCAAATAAAAAAATGAAAATGTATTGTTAAGTAAATTAGAATCACTTATTTGATAAGGCGAGGTGTCTGCAAATTTGGTAATGCTATTAGTTACGGATAATAAAATTGCCAAAAGAAATAAGGTGATTAAAATTCCTTTTTCTAAACTGATTCTCTTGATCCAATTTGACGCTTTTATTTTTTGGAGGATGTATTCATTGGAAAGAATTGCAATTTCTGTAAAGATTAATAGCATTCCCACAGCTCTTAAAAATTCAATATCAAAACCATCTCCAAGTGATCTGTTAATTGGAATGGGAAATTCTTCCATCGAAATTCCAATATTCGTAATCAAAAAAGGATACACTAAAAAACAAATTCCCCAGATTCCTGCGAATGCATAAAATGAAAGTTTTGCTTTTAATCCATTTCTAAAAACATTAAAAATAAGAATTGGGAGAAATAGTAAACACAATGTTACAAAATAAGAAAAGTAAGCTGAGAAAGACCGCACTTGGTAAATTTCGACAAGTATATAACTTGCGAAACCCATCATCGTAAGTGGAATCCAAACCGTATGTTGAGTAAGAAAATTCTCTATTTTTTGAAGTAATATTTTCATTGAAAATAAAATAACTAAAAAAAGTTGGTCTGTTCAAATCTTGATGATTAAAGGTCGATTTTTCATGATGAAGGTAGGAAAGCTTTAGGAATATTGAGAATATCCCGTTAATCATCACTTTTTGCCACTTAAACATGATTAGTTGAGCGGGGATAATTTCTTTTCTACTTTAGCTATTGTAAATGAATTATTCGACACGTCTCTTGTAACTGCGGGTTTTAACCCGCAGAAAAATTAAATACGTTTTAGGATTAACACGTCTTAGAATTTTTTTTCTGCGGGTTAAAACCCGCAGCTACATCAGACGCAAAATAAAAGCAATATGAATTTAACTATTTCAAATCTAACCAAAGTCTACCCCAACGGAGTAAAAGCAGTTGACAATTTAAATCTAGAAATCGGAACAGGTATGTTCGGTTTACTAGGGCCCAATGGCGCAGGCAAATCCACATTAATGCGAACCATCGCCACTTTACAAAATCCAGATTCAGGAAGCATCACTTTTAAAGGAATTGATGTATTGAAAGACCAGATGAGTTTGCGAAAAATATTAGGTTATCTACCTCAAGAATTTGGAATGTATCCAAAGGTATCAGCAGAAAGTTTACTCGATTATTTTGCCACATTAAAAGGTATCGGATCTAAATCCGAAAGAAAGGCCATCATTAAAGAGGTACTAGAAATCACAAATCTTTATGAAGTAAGAAAGAAACATGTGAGTGGATACTCAGGCGGTATGAAACAACGATTTGGTATTGCTCAACTTTTATTAAATAAGCCTCAACTTATTATTGTAGATGAACCCACGGCTGGACTTGACCCTGCCGAACGAAATCGATTTCTTAATATTCTGCGAGAAATTGGTACTCAAAATACAGTCATTTTTTCTACTCACATCGTCGAGGATGTTAAAGAACTATGTAACGAAATGGCAGTTATGAATGGTGGGCAAGTTTTAAAACAAACGACACCTACAGTAGCTACCAATGAAATAGATGGGAAGATTTGGACAAAGAAAATACGTAGAGATGAGTTAGAAAAAATGGAAGCGCAGTATCAAGTGCTCTCCTCAAATTATAATCAAGATAACTCTTTGAATATACGAGTCTATGGTGAAAAGCAACCTGCTGAAGGTTTTGTAACAATAGAACCGCAATTGGAGGATGTTTATTTTTTAGCACTTTCGTAACTGTCGGGTTTTAACCCGCAGAAAAAAAAACTAAAACGTGTCGAAAACAAAAATATATAATTATGCTATCTACCATTTTTAAATACGAACTCAAGTACTGGTTAAAACAACCAATTACCTATATCTATTTTGTAATTTTATTGTTATTAAGTTTTATTTCTATGGCAGGAACGGCGGAAGCCTTCGATGAACATTCCCCTGTCAACCCTTCCACAATGCTTGCTAATTCTTCTTGGCGAATCAATGATATGATTCATCTGATTACGAAGTTGATTATTTTTTTACTGCCTTCCATTATTGGTGCATCTGTATTTAGAGATTATAAAAGTAATGTACACACGGTTTTATATTCTTATCCATTTTCCAAAAAAGATTATTTGTTTGGAAAATTTATCAGTTCATTTTTAGTGATGAGTGTGATCGTTGCTGCCATTCCTTTGGGGACTTATTTAGGAACACAAATGCCTACGGTGAATCAAGATTTGCTAGTTCCATTTGAACTAGCTGCATATTTGCAAGCCTATTTTATTTATTTACTGCCCAATATATTAATGTTTGGAATGGTTGTTTTTGGGGTAGTCGTTTTTACAAGAAATATTTATTCTGGATTTGTAGCAGTAGTGTTATTACTCGGATTACAGGCGATTTTAGGAGCATTGTTTGGTGGTATCGATAATCGATTTTGGGCGGCCTTATTTGACCCTTTGGGGAAAAGTGCGAGTATGTTTTATTTGATGAAATGGGCAAAAGTAGATTTAAATACACAACTAGTTCCAATAGAAGGAGTGGTGATTTATAATCGAATCTTGTGGTTAGGAATTGGGAGTGTTTGTTTAGCATGGATATATAAAGTTTTTTCTTTTACTCAAACGAAATTTTCTTTTAATGGAAAAATAGAAAAAGGAGAGCGATTTATAAAAAACAATTTTGGAAGTATCACCAAGGTTGATTTACCAAAAATCAATTTCGATTATTCATTTTTCCAACAAATCAAAACGATGTGGACACTCTCCAATGTAGAATTTAAATACATCGTAAAGAACTGGATGTTTGTGAGTTTAGTTTTAGGAGGAATTACATTTGTATTGTTACAACAAATGCAAATGGAACCCATGTATGGATTTAAAACATTACCATTGACTTGGCGAATGCTACAAATACCAGCGATGTTATTCTCTGGAGCAATTTTGATTTTGACCTATTTGTTTGCAGGAATGTTAGTGCATAGGGAACGTATGGCAAGAGTCAATCAGCTGGTTGATATTGCACCACTTCCGAGTTGGACCTTTTTACTTTCTAAGTTTTTAGCTTTAGTGAAAATGCAAATTTTACTGTTGTTGCTTATTTTAATTGGAGGAATTTTGACGCAAACGATTCAAGGATTTTATCATTTTGAAATAGGTAAATATTTATTTCGATTGTATGTCGTGATGCTACCTAGTTTTATAGCATGGGCAATGGCTTCTTTATTTGTACAAACTTTATTTACCAATGCATATTTAGGATTTTTTATTTTGTTGTTGAGTTCGATAGGAGCGTCATTGGTGCCAGATCAATTAGGTTTAAAACATGAGATATTTAAGTTTGGAAATGCTCCTGAATATACTTATTCAGATTTGGATGGATATGGAGGCTCTTTAGGAGTGAATTTATTATTTAGATTTTACTGGGTCGTTTTTGGAGGAGTATTGTTATTTGGATCTATATTGTTATGGGTACGTGGGATCCCTTATTCTTTTAAAGAAAGATTGAGTATCGCAGCTTCTCGATTTAAGGGACGAACTGCAATGGGAATGATTGTTTTATTTGCAAGTTTTTTAAGTTTGGGATTTGGAATTTATTATCAAGATCAATGGTCAGGTGGCGACCCTTTGATTAATTTTAATCTTGAAAAAGTTTCATTAGAAAATGAACGTCAATATAAAAAATATCAAAATACGCCACAGCCTGAAATCGATGCTATCAATATTCATTTAGATATTTTTCCAAAAAATCAAAACTTTAAAGCTAGTGGGAAATATACTTTAATCAATAAAACGAATCAACCGATTGATACCTTACTTGTGAGATATAGTTATGATGAGTTGGTAAAATACGATATTGAAATACCAAATGAATTGATTAAAAACGATACTATTTTGAGGTATGGTTTACATCGTTTGGAAAAACCTTTGGCAGTAGGCGATAGTATGATAATGAATTTTGAAGTGTGGAATCATCCTCAAACTTTTTTCCATAAAAACTCCGAGATTTTAGAGAATGGTACTTTTATTTGGAGTACCATGTTCCCTCAGTTTGGTTATCGAAATGCAGAAATAGGCAACAAAGAAAAACGAAAAAAATATGGATTACCACCAAAGGATAATTCAATTGCATTACCTACAGATAGTTCTGCGTTATTTAATGACGCCTTGCATTGGATACACCGATTCGAAGCAACCGTAAGTACTTCGCAAGATCAAATTGCAATTGCTCCAGGTTATTTACAAAAAGAATGGACAGAGAACGGTAGGAGATTTTTTCATTATAAAATGAATGCAAAAATGAAAAATGCCTATGCTTTTAACTCTGCTAGATACGAAGTGAAACGTGAAATGTGGAAAGGGAAAAGTTTGGAAATATATTACCATAAAGATCATGCTTATAATATTGATCGTATGATGAAAGGACTAAAAACTGCTTTCACCTATTGTATTGAAAACTACGGGGACTATCAACATGAGCAAGCTCGGATCATTGAATTTCCATTAACTTACGGTGATTTTAATACTGTTTTTGCCAATTCAGTTCCATTTTCAGAAGGAACATTTATCGTAGCTGTGGATGATGAAGATGAGGATGTCATTGATTTTCCATTTAAAGTTGCTGCGCATGAAATTGCACATCAATGGTGGGGGCATCAATTTATTCAAGCTAATGTCAAAGGGCAAAAAATCATGTCAGAGAGTATGGCAGAGTATGTTGCCACACAAGTTTTGGAAAAGGAATATGGAATTGAGAAAAAGCGGAAATACTTAAAATATAGTATGGATTCCTATTTTGGTGGACGACGTAGAGAGTCAAAAGGAGAGCAACCATTAATGTATGCAGAGTCAGATCAGCGATACCTAAATTATCGAAAAGGAGAGGTCGTGATGTGTGCATTGAGTGATTTTTTAGGGGAGAAAAAATTCAATCAAGCGTTGCGTTCTTATTTGGAAAAAATAAAATTCCAAGATGAAGAAACCACGACAACTTTGGAGATGATTGATTTCTTTAAAGCAGTAACACCTGATTCTTTACAGTATGTGATCCATGATATGTTTGAAACAATAACTTTGTATAACAATAAAATTACAAATTCAAAAGTATCGAAATTGGACAATGGGAAATATAAAATAGATTTAGAAATAATGGTTACTAAATATCGAACAGATGGAAAAGGGGAACGGAGTTATCAGGATGAAAGTGGAATATCAATAAATCATGAAAATGAGAAATCTTTGCCTTTAGCAGATTATTTGGAAGTTGGTATTTTTGGCGAAGAGGAGGAAGTCCTATTTTTACAAAAAATAAAATTTTCAGAAATTAATAATTCATTTTCTTTAATTGTTGATAAGCTACCTTTGCGAGTAGGAATTGATCCTTATGGGAAAATGATTGATGCGGAATTTGGAGATAATTTTTTTGAATTACGATAATTTTAAAAATAGGAATCCCTAGCAAAAAAATAAACCAACAAGGAAATCAAAATCTGCCCTCAAAAGATTTTACTCCTTGTTGATATTTGTTTTTGGAATAGGGAGATAAAGTTATTTTCTCATCTCATGAACTTCTGAATCTTCAAATATCCTTTTGATAAACGAACTCTCTTTGCAAGGTTTTAATTTCATTTCTTTTTCAATATTTTCAAGAATAGCATTTAGGCTAATGTTGTAATGGTTAATGATTTGATTTGGTGATGAATTTCGTTTTAAGAAATCCGAAGACCTTGAGTCTTTAATAAGGATAGATGAGAATTGAGAAAATTTGATATGTAACTTTTTCAAATTCCGATTCGCGATTCTTAACTCTTCTCTTAAAAAAATATTATCTGATTTTAAGTTATCCTCTCTTTCGAAGAGTGATGCGAATTCATCATTGTACATAGTTTCATAATGATCTTCGAGTTGGTTTCGCCAGGTTGTTTCTTGTTCTACTATCCAATATTTATGGTGTATCTGATATCCTTTCCGCTTAAAAAAAAGGTATAAGGAAGTATTTACAAGGATAGTGATTGCAATTAGTTGTAATAGTGTAAGCATAATGTTTAAGTATTTTACTTATCGATTAAATGTGTTTGAAAAATCGGTTTTTGGGATTTAGAAATGAATAGGTAAAGGTTTGTGAGTAGTTTCTACCGTATTTCTGATACAAATATAGAATGGATTTTACCTATGAATGACCTACTTTCGATTGTTGGTAGGATAGAGCCATTTATTGGCATTAATTTAGGTTTTTTTGGAAATGGGTAAGGAACTAAAGTTTATCTTACATCATTTATAGCTTCAATTATTTAATTCTAAAAGCAATATATTATGAAGTTAGTTATCATTTTTGGACCAGGTGCTGTTGGTAAAATGAGCGTAGGACAAGCCCTTGCAGATATCACGGAATTGAAATTATATCATAACCATATGTCGATTGAGGCAGTTCGCCCTGTCTTCGATTTTGGTACACCTGAGTTTAATAAATTGGTAACTATGTTTCGTTTAGAAACTTTAAAGGCGGTAGCAAAGAGTGATTTGGAAGGAGTAATTTTTACTTTTGTTTGGGCATTGAACTTACCAGAAGAACATGAGTATATTGATCGGATAGTAAAAATTTTCGAGGATGTTAATGGTGATGTTTTTTATGTGGAATTGGAAGCTAGTTTTGAAACTCGTTTGAAACGTAATCGTCATGAAACTCGATTATTGGAAAAACCATCAAAGCGTGATGTCGAAAATTCAGACCGAGTTTTGAAGAATGAAACTAAATACCAGTTGAATTCTAAGGAAGGAGAATTTACTCGACCTAATTATTTGAAAATCAATAATGAAAAGTTGGAACCAGAGGAAGTAGCGAAGATGATTAAAGAGCACTTTGGTTTCTAATGAAAAAAAATAAGATTATGGATTTCGAAAATCGCTAATTTAATAATAGAAAAACACGATTTTCGAAATCCATAATCTTAAATCCATAATTTTCAATTTTTAGTCATTCTTATAAACCACGCCATCTTTCATCACAAAACTTACCTTTTGTAGAATAGTAATATCTTCCAATGGATTTCCTTTCACCGCCACGATGTCAGCCATTTTTCCATTTTCCAATGTACCATAATTATCAGAAATTCGAAGTAAATCAGAGGCAGCTACAGTTGCAGATTTGATAGCTTCGTAAGGTGGCATTCCTACTTCCACCATGTACATAAATTCCTTTGCATTGTCTCCATGTGGAGAAACACCTGAGTCAGTTCCGAAAGCAATTTTTACTCCTGCTTTATATGCCTTACCAAATGTCTCTTGAATTTGAGGCCCCACTTCGATTGCCTTTGGACGTATGACTGCTGGGAAAAAATTCTCATCGTTCATTGCTTTTTCGTAAACAAATTTTCCAGCAGAAATGGTAGGTACCATGTAAGTACCTCGTTCTTTCATCAATTCCATAATTTCAGGAGTCATAAATGTACCGTGTTCAATACTATGAATACCTCCGAGAACAGCACGTTTCATTCCTTCGGGACCATGAGCATGGGCAGCAGTTACAAAACCATAATCGTCAGCTGCTTCCACGACCGCTTTAATTTCTTCTATTGTAAATTGTGCGCCCTTGCCATCTCGTGCAACACTTAGTACTCCTCCAGTTGAAGTTATTTTAATACAGTCTGCTCCATTTTTATAACGTTGGCGAACAGCTTGACGAGCTTCTTCTGGGCTATTTATTACACCTTCTAATGGTCCAGGATTTCCCATCAATTCTTTTTTCATTCCGTTTGTTGGATCGGCATGACCTCCTGTGGTTGCTAAACTTTTTTCAGCGGTATAGATTCTAGGACCTCGAATAAAATTTTTTCGAATGGCATCACGGAGCGAAACATTGACACCCGTTCCACCTAAATCTCTTACTGTTGTAAAACCTGCCATCAATGTACGTTCACAGTACATCGTAGCTCGAAGTGCAACATCTGCATCACTAATTCTAAATCGCTCAGAATACCTTGCAGGCGAAAGTTCTCCTTCCAAATGAACATGCATATCCATAAAACCAGGCATGACGGTCTGATCTTTTAGATCAATAACAATGGCGTCACTTGGAGCTTTTTGATAACCATTTACGATGGATTTAATTTTGTTTTTTTCAACAATAATAGTTTGTTCTTTTGCAGCGGAAGTACCTTTGCAATCCAGTACAGCGCCACAATGTAAATATGTTGTTTGAGTTTTCCCCAAAAAGGAAAATAATAGGAAACAAGTAAAGAGAAGTATTCTCATGGTTTTATTTTTTATGAAAAATTATGAAAAGGGTTTTTGTAAAAGTAGAAAAAATAACCACAAAAGGGAGCAAAAGAAGGACAAAAGATTTTGTACATAATTAGGTGAATCACAAAACTATGTGCAAATTTTTTGTCCTTCTTTTGCTCCCTTTTGTGGTTAAAAAAACTTTCCCGTTTCTAGATTCCGTTGAAGTTTATCCCAAGGTTTAATGACGCCATGCATTGTGATGTAAACCCCATTTTCTAAAATTTGAGTTCCAGCGATTGCACTTCCAATGTTGATGTCAGCTTCAGAATTGGAGAATCTTTCAGGACGCATTGCGCCAGTAAGCACAATGGTTTTATCTTTTATTTTTTGTGAAATGAATTGAGCCGTTTCAATTAAAGTGTCAGTACCATGAGTAATTATAATTTTTTTGGAAGTTTGTTGTTGGATGAGATTAACAAGGGAATGACGATCATCGTTAGTGATGTCAAGACTATCTTTTTGGCAAGAGGTTATGATTTCGTATTCAAAGGAAGGTTGAAGTTTTTCTAAAATTCTTCGAGTTGCAGGTTCTCCAAATTCAAAGGTATATCCTTTAGTCGTTTTAGGATAATCTTTATCGATGGTTCCGCCTGTTTGGATAAAAATAATTTTCATGAAGGGGGCTTATTTTAAGTTTTTTAGAAAAGAAAATTCTTTAATCCACCCCCTAGCCCCCGCCAGCGGGGGAAAGCATTGTAGAAGACTTGGAGGAAACTGCTAAAGTTTGGCAGTATGTTTTCCCTTTTTACGCAAGGCTGTTAAGTGTAAAGATGATTTTGATTGAATTTTTGATTTAAAAAAATCCCTGCAAATTTTCTACATTGTTTTCCTCCGCTGGCGGGGGCTAGGGGTGGATATGTAACAATAAAAATACAATTTTTTTTTATTTTTTTAAACCTTCAAAATTAACACCTTTCCATTTAAAAATAACATTATAATTACCGTCTTTATCTTTCGTGAAAGTAAAAGAATCGGTTAATTTTTTATCATAAAAAAAAGTGCTATCGTTTTCAGTAAAGAGTGCAGTATTTCTTTCATCATCTTCATAAAAAACTAAGCTATCCTTTTCTACTCTAAATTCTAATTCTTTGTGTTCCCATTCAGCAAGGTCATATTTGCCAATATATTTTTCCATAATCTTCGAGTTAATCTGAACATGTTTACGGTTGATTTCTTTAGGGATTTCGTAGGGTTTTCCTTCCATGATTTTTCTGATATCATGGATGATGGCCGCAAAAGGAATCTCATCATAGTTGGAAAAAAACACAAAAGAATACTTTTCATTGATGTTAATTTCAGCATGTGTTCGAATGCCATCACCTCCTCCTGACCATCCAATGATTCCTTTTTTTTCCAAATCTTTTGCAAGAGGTTCTTGACCCACATAGTTCAAATAGCGATTCATATCTTCAAGGGTGGAATATATTTTTGCTTGTTTTTTATCTTCGGTGGTAATGTTTGGAACTTGTACAATGGAACCATCATCTTCCAATTCATGATTTTTTGCGAGTTGTTTTAAATTACTTTTATCTGTAAAAAAATGAGCACCTGAATCATGCATACTGAGTGGCTCAAAAACATCCTCTTTTAGGTATTGTGCAAATGGTTTTTCTATAATAGTAGCAATTACAAAATAAACAATTTGAAAACCAACATTTGAATATCGTGTATCTGTTCCTGGTTTGAATTCTAATTTTTCTTTTTTTGCAAGGTTAATAAATTCTTCAGGAGAAAGTTTAATGTTTTCTTCAACGTCAGTAAGTTCACGAGGTAATCCTGATTTGTTTTTTAATAAATCATTAATAGTGACTTGGCGACCATAGGGGAAACCAGAAATATATTTCCCCAAAGAATCACTCCGATTCATTTTGCCTTCTTGTTCCAATTTTACAATAATTGCTTTTGCCATTATTTTGGAAATAGAATGAATATCGAATTGTGAAGAGAGGGGAATATGCAAAGAAGAAGGAACATCACCACTCATGTTAAAAGCCTTTGTAAAAAATGGCTCACCATTCTTGGAAGCTAAAACTCCACCATTAAATTTTTTTAATTTTGTTAATGTTGTAAAATACTCATCTAGTTGAGTTGATTCTTTTGGAATAGATGTAGAAGTATTGTTATCCTTGTTTTCGGTACAGCCGAAAAAAAAGAAAAGAGATAGGAAAAAGAATAAGTTTTTCATGTTTTTGTGTTTTTTAATGAAGACGAGATAAAAATAGAGGTTGTTACAACTCACAAACTAATCAAATAGTTTGAATATAATTTAAAATCTCAGAGGTTACTTCATCTAAATTTTTGTTTGTTGTGTTTATTTTTTTTCCAATAAATCCTTCTTGACTAGATTGTTTCTTGAATTTTATTTAATTCTAAAAATCGTTTAAGTTCCCAATCTTTTTGATTGTTATTTCTTTTTAAAATCCTCTTTTGTTGTTCTTTTTCATCACATACTAATCGAACCGTAAAAACCTTTTCTCCAATAGTTTCTAACAGGTTGATTAATAAATTAAGCGATTTACTATTTTCAAAAACGTAATTAATAATAAAATTAGGATAACCATTTTTTTTATGAAATTCGATGAGGTGGGCAATGGTTTTGTAGGTGTATTCTGTACTTGATTTATCGAAAATTGAGGAGGGGTGGAAGGCTGCAAAATAATCTCCATCAAGCATGACTGATTTATCGAATTTTTCTAAAAGATGCCATGAGGAGGAGGTTTTTCCTACTCCGAGAGACCCATTGATAATGATGGTCATTTTAGTTTTTTATTTTATAGGGCTACATATTTCAATTAGGAAACCATTATTATCTTTTAAGTATCCTACTTTTTGTCCCCAAGATTTGGTAATGATTTTTTCTACTATCTAGTTGAAAAGAAGATTGATATTCTTTATAAATCATTCTATCTGTGGATTTTATTTTTGCATAGCTAACTGAATTACTCTCCAATAATTTTTTTCTAACACTCCTTTTTCATAATAACCTTTTGCCTTTATCAATCGATGCATGCGAGGTAAATTATAAGGAGGTACCCCCATTAGCATATGATGTTCCGCATGATAGTTTACATGATAAGGTGCGAATAATAATTTTTCAAAAAATTAGCGTAAGTAGTTCTCGTATTTAGAAAAGGGTTTTTTTGATCTTCAAGTATAGAATGTTCTGCTATGGATCGAATACGCAAACAGAATTGGAATGTAGTAAAATAAGCTACGACC
>CANNZV010001209.1:379243-391888 GCA_947561585.1 Caprella mutica | reverse complement strand
ATCATACTTTTTCGAGAAGTTGGATAACCTCTTGTCAAGAGTAAATCAGGGTCTTCTTCTAGTCCATTATGGAAATGGTGACTTTGGTGATAAGGTCGATATTTAATTACATCTTGAAAAATGGGGTACGCCCCAAACCATTGCCCTACAAAATCATTAACTGATTTCTTTTTAAAAACTGCAAGATGAGAAGCATCATGCATTAATATGGCGCATGCTAATTGTTTTCCTCCTAAAATAAAAAGTGAAATTAATATGGTCAATACATTGGTAAAAAAATAGGGGAGTGCAAATGCAAAAATTATCCACATCCATTGAATGGCGACCTCTTTAGTAGCGACCCAATCGTTTTTTTGTAAGAGGGATTTTCGTTCTTCTCGGGTCAGATATTTTGAAGATGGAACTGCTTGCATTTTTTTTCTTTAAAATTGAGGAAAATATTTTGGAAAAACAATTGTATTTCTGACTGGGGTTATGTTTTCAATAATCAATTATGAATGTTCCTTGATTTTCTTTTTCATTAACTCTTTAGGAAAAACTCCCACATATTTATCTACCACTTCGCCATCCTTAATTATCAAAATGGTAGGAATACTTCTTATTCCATATTTTATTGCTGTCTCAGGATTTTCATCAACATTGACTTTTCCGAAACCAGTTTTCTTAATTGATTCTTTTGCTAATTCATCAAGAACTGGGCCTGTCATTCTACATGGTCCGCACCACTCCGCCCAAAAATAAACGATCGATAAGTCTTTATTTTCTATGACACTTTTTTGAAAATTTGCATCAGTTAATTTAAAAACTTTCCCTTCTGCAAGAGGATTTTTGGAAGTCGAACTACAGCTTGAAATTAGAAAAATGACAAGCGTAAAAAAGATTAGTTTTTTCATAATTAGAGTTTTATAATTCATGATAATCAAGTTGTATAAAAGGTTTTTTAACCATTTGGAAAATAGGAGATTGATCTAGCAGGTCTAAAAAATCGGACTTGGAAAGAATACCTTTTTCTTCAAGTTGATTCATTGTGAATTGAAGACAATCTAATGTGCAAATTAATTTATGATAAAAAATACGATAATTCATATTCGCTTCAATATTGTATTCTAATCCATAGATGTCAATATCATAAGTTCTTGACGAAAATGAAATTGTATTGTTATAAGTAGTGCAAATGTCAATTTGGAAGCTTGCATAAGCTTCTTTGTAGTTACTTGATTTGATAATCGTAGCATTATGTTCTGTAGTGATACTGTTCGTATTTTTTTCGGAATTATCTCTGGAGTGCATTCCTCCTGCATACTTTCGATGAATATCAATAACATCGGGCAATGGCATGTATCGGAAAAGTTCCGAACACTTTTTTTCATCTGCTGCAACGATTACCGTATCTCCGGTATGGGTTACATTTCCATATAAAAATTCAATAGAATCGGCGATTTTTATTCTGCCAGAACCGGGAGAATCAGCATCTCTAAGATAGATGTGGCCGTTACTTTCTTCTCCAGATTTACTTAAAAAATATAAAAATTTGAATCTATCACCAGTTGTATTTCTAGCAAATGGGATTTTTACAAATTCAGAATCAGAAAGATAACCAGCATCATTTAGATTGTCAGAAACTTTTACAACATCTTCATATTCTTCTATTCCTTCATGATTTTGAGTAATGCCAAGAAGAACGGTGTAGGGTTCATCAAATAAATTGATTATAATCTTTTTTTTAGAAAATTCAAGTAACCGATCTCTAAAATCTCTTGGAAATTTGCAGTTGAGTTTTTGTTCAATTGCTTCGAAATTATTTAGCATAGGAGAATTTATTAAACTTTAATTAAGTTTCGATTCAAATCTAAAATTATATCAAAATTAAATATACAACCATTTATTATTTTTGTAAAAAATAAAAGATGAACACTCAACTGATCCTGAATAATATTGCAAAACATATTTCCCTTAACTCTGATGAAATTGAATATTTTGTTTCTCTTTTGCATGAGAAATCTGTGAAGAGAAAGGAACTTATTTTGGCGGAAGGCCAGCGTTGTGAAAATATCAATTTTGTAAATTCAGGAACTTTACGAGCCTATTTTTGGAGTAAGGAAGGAAAAGAATCAACGGTAATGTTTGCGATCAAAGATTGGTGGATTACAGATATGCATTGTTTTATGAATCAACAACCTGCAATGCTTTATATTGAAGCATTGGAGAATAGCCACGTACTTCAGTTAAGTAAAACTAACTTGGATAAACTCTTTATTCAAGTACCTAAATTTGAACGGTTTTTTAGAATCATTTTTCAAAAGGCATACATTCGAGAACAATTAAGAATAATCGAAAATCTTTCACTTACCGCTGAAGAACGCTATCATATTTTTTCCAAAAAATATCCTCAAATTTTAAAGAAAGTCACTCAAAAACAAATTGCTACCTACCTTGGAATCACTCCTGAATTTCTTAGTTCTATTTTAAGTAAATCGAAGAAGTGAGGAAGGAATGCTTTACTTTTTTTTCGATTATTAACCGATGTTACGCATAAACGATTTATCGTGTTCATTTTTTCAAGAAAAAAATGAAGACGATAAATCGTTTATGCGTAACTTGAATTATTAAAATGTGAAAATTATATTTCTAAATTCCCCACCGTCCACCGTCCACCGTCCACCGTCCAAAAACTTAAACTACCTTAATTTTTTTAAATAAATTTTTCTCGTTCTTTGTAGAAAAAAAATATGCTAATACTTATTGCAGGACCATATCGAAGTGGTACCAATGATGATCCAAAATTGATTCACCAAAATTTAAATAATATGGAAGCCGTTGCACTTCCTTTATTTCGGAAAGGACACACTCCGATGATTGGAGAATGGGTTGCTTTACCATTGCTTCGGTTGGCAGGTTCAACTCAATTGGGAGATGAAATTTATGAAGAAATTTCTTATCCTGTGGCACATCGATTATTGGAAAAATGTGATGCCATATTTCGAATAAAAGGAGAATCAAAAGGCGCAGATCAAGATGTAAGAATTGCAAAAGAAATGGGATTGAAAATATATTACGATATAAATGAAGTGCCTGATGAAAAACGATAAAGTAAAAATATTGGAAACGGAAGTTCTCTCGGATAATTGGTACACGCTACGAAAAGTTACTTTTGAATATTTGAAAAATGATGGAACAAAAGAAATCCAATCAAGGGAAGCTTACGATAGAGGCAATGGGGCGACTATTTTGTTATATAATAAAAAACAAAAAACGGTGGTTCTAACAAGACAATTCCGTCTCCCGACATTTGTAAATGGAAATGAATCAGGAATGTTAATTGAATCTTGTGCAGGACTTTTGGATAATGATAATCCAGAGGATTGTATCAAAAGAGAAACGGAAGAAGAGACAGGATATAAAATATCTAAAGTAGAAAAAATATTTGAAGCCTACATGTCACCAGGCTCTGTTACTGAAATTGTTTATTTTTTTATTGCGGAATATTCCAAAGAAATGAAAGTGAGCGAAGGGGGAGGAGTGGAGGAAGAACAAGAAAATATAGAAGTGCTTGAACTTGAATTTAAGAAGGCTTTCGATATGATTTCGGCAGGAGAAATTAAGGATGGAAAAACGATTATGCTACTTCAATATTTAAAGATTAACGGTGGGGTTTTCTCGTAAAACTAAATCCTTAAACTGTATCATTTTTTTAAACCACAAAAGGCACAAAAGTTAAGAAAAGGTTTTGCAAGTATTAGCTTTTGTGATTCTTTTGTGGTTTAAAAAAATCGCATTCTGAGTCTATTTTGATAAAAATTAATTTTTCAAAGTAGTCACCCACTCATTAATTTTATCTTCCAGCAAAGCCAAAGGAATGCATCCTGTTTCCAAAATTTCATTATGAAATTGTTGAATGTCAAATTTTTCACCTAGTGCTTTTTCTGCTTGACTACGTAATTCTCTGATTTTTATTTGCCCAATTTTATAAGATAATGCTTGGCCAGGATTAGCCATGTATCGTTCTATTTCAGAAATAATACTCGCTTCAGGTTCCGCTTCATTTTCCAAAGAGTATTGAATGGCTTGCTCTCGTGTCCAACCTTTAGCATGAATCCCAGTATCGACAACCAATCGAATGGCTCGGTGCATTTCCATACTTAGCATTCCAAAATATTGGTAAGGGTCAGTATACAAACCCAACTCTTTTCCAAGTGACTCTGTGTACAATGCCCAACCTTCACCATAGGCACTATTCCAAAGTGTTTTACGGAAATTATTTAACTCTTTACTTTCTTGAGTTAAAGAAATTTGATAGTGATGACCGGGAATAGCTTCATGTAAAAACAAAGCTTCATCAGAGTATGTATTATATTTCGAAGCGTCTGGAATTGGAGTATAAAAGATACCAGGACGAGTACCGTCCAATGAGCCTGGATTATATTCCGCACTTGCAGATTTTTCCCTAAATGCTTCTGTACGCCTTACTTCAAAAGGTGTCTTAGGTTTGAGATCAAAAAGTTTTTCAATCTGAGGTTTCATAGTATCATGAATCTTATTGAAATTATCTAAGACTTGCTGCGCCGTTTTAAACGGCATCAATTCTTTATTATTTCTCACATAATTAAAGAATGATTTTAGATCACCTTTATATCCTACTTGAGTTTTTACTTTTTCCATTTCTGACAAAATCCGAGCAACTTCTTTTAATCCAAGTTGGTGGATTTCTTCGGCAGTCATATTGGTTGTGGTGTAGGTTTTGATTTGATGTTGATAGTAATCTGCTCCGTTTGGAATTTCAGAAATACCGCTAGTAGTACGACCTGCTTCCAAATAATCGGTACTCATAAATTGATGTAAATCTTGGTACACAGGAATCAATTTTTCAGAAAGTTTTTTTGTGAAAGCTGCTGTTAATTTATTTTTATCATCATCAGAAAAACTGCTTGGCATATTTTTGATGGGTGTGTAAAAAAGGTGGTCTTCCACATTATCACCAGTCATTGATTTTAACTGAGGAATGATTTTTTTGATTAATGATTTTGGTAAAACGTACCCTTTTTCAATTCCCTCTTGCATTCGACTTTTGGCAGCGCCGAGCCAAATGATATATCCATCAAGACGTTTTAGCCAGTTGTTATAATCTTCGACCGTACTAAAAGGTTGTGCACCTGATCCACTTGCCAATTGACCAACCGATAAATTAACTGACCACATTTGATCTATTGGAAATAAGTCTTTTCGGAAATTTAAATTAGCTAAATTAATTTCACAATCCCACTTTAAAACATCTTTACTCATCTTCTGAGTAGTGGTTAAATCTGCATCTTTAAATTCAGATAATTTGTTAAGATATTCTGTGTAATATGCTTTTGCTTTTGCTTTGTGTTCCTCAGAAAGGCTATTTGGAAATGAATTGTTATAACGATTGTCTCCTGCAAAAGTCGCGTTGATTGGATTTAGTTTTAATCCATCTTCGTAGTAGTTATCAAACATTTGATTGAATGAGGTACTGATGTCTTGAGTATCTTCTGTTTTAGGTTCATTCCCACAAGCAGAAAATAATAGGATGTAAAGGAAAGCGAAAATAATTTTATTCATTGTTCTGGTTTTATTAAAAAAAAATTATGAACAAAATTACTCATAGTTTAGGAGTTCAACAAAGAACTCTTTGGAAAGTCTTAATATCTGATGAACTTGTTAAACCGTTTCTGCCTAACTACTCTACCTGATGATTTTTCAAAATGTCTCGTAGAGACAAAATATAGGTAGAAGCATCAAACAAAAAATCGAATCGTGCCATAGGTACGTAATATATTAAGTACCTACGGCACTTTTTTGCAGATGCTTAGCTAAACATTCTACCCATATTTTGTCTCTACGAGACATTTTGAAAAATCATCGGGTAGAGTACTGTCTAACATAAATTCTTAACTAATCCTTTCTTGTTGTTTTGCATATTTTGAAAAATAGATTAAGCAGAAAATTAACCAAACTGTCGAAAAAATAGCAGGTAAAATTTGATTGAGTGGTTCATATTTATAAAAGACAGTTCCTGCTCCTGCGGAAACTAAAGCAGTAAAAGAGGCAGTTATTTTATAAATATGGTCATAGACCCAAAACCTTGGATTGGAAATTAAATTTGGAATAAAAAATCGAATCATATCAAATCCAACAATTAGAAATACATAACATAGTAAATAGTAAATCACTTTAGGATTCCAAAGAATATTGGCGGATTCCATTTTAAGAACAAATGATACACCAGTTGCAAAGACAATAATCATAATGATAAAGTCAATAAGTTGAAATCCTTTAGTTTTTGTTTTTAAAACTCGATATCCTGAATAGGAGGTGTAAAAACTAAGTAAAGTTACCACAGTCAAAAAAGGACGATCTCTAAAAAACAAAACTCCATTCAATGCGGTGATAATTACAACGCTCATCAATAATAGAAAAATACGTCCAAATAGGCGATGTCTTTTTTCACCTTTTGTAGATGCATAAGCACCTATTCCAATAATAATTGCAATTAATCCAGCAAGGACATGAAGTGAAATATTAATATTATGAAGCATGATTTATGATTTTGGTTCGAGACCAAGGTAGGGGGAGAACCCTTTAAAATAAAGGAGTTTCGGGTGAATGGGGAGAATAATCAAGTGAATGAGGTTGCTTTTTTGGCGAAGAAAATAAGGGGGTGGCTATAATTTAATGATGGACTTGATGACCTCGGTATAAGAGTTACTACTCGTGATAGAGGATTGGTTCTTATCCTTAAATACAATCACATATCTGCCTTTGAGATGTGGTTTGATTTGGGAAATTTGATTTTTATTGATGAGGTGTTTTCTATGAACTCGTGTAAAATTTTGAGGAAGTTTTTTTTCCAAAAACAATAATGAGTAATTACAAAGGTGTTTTTTTCCTTCTAAATCAAAAAGAAAAGAATAGTTATCATAGGCTTCAAAATAGATAATGGACTCTAAGGGAAAGAGGTTAATATTTTCTCCTTGTTTGATAGGAATGGTGGTTAATATTTCAGGGGTGGAAGATTCGATAGTAGGAGCAGTTTCAATTTGAGGTTTTGGTTCATTGAGTAAGTTGAACCTATGATAAGTAAGAAATCCTATGAGGGAGGAGAGAATAGCATTAAATAGATAAATGCCACCGCCGCCTAAAAATTGATATTCTCCTTGTTGAAAAAGAAATTTACGAACGATGAGTTCTATTTCTGAACCAATAATGCCTACCAAACAAAATCCGAATAAGAGAATAAATATTTTTTTATACTCAGAGATGGTCTCGGAAGTGAAAACAGAAAGGTTATTTACGAATATAATTATGGAATAGCCTATCACTAAACTCATAACCATACTTTGTAGAATACTTTGGCCAAGGGTAGGCCATACGCCCAACGCAAAATTAGCAACACCCAAGGCTACTCCGACCAAGCAAATCCATTTAAGATATCTATTGGCTTCCTTGAAACTAAATTGAGTTGATTTCATAAAATGGAGAAAGATTTTTTTGTAAATATATCATTTAATTTGATTCTCTGCTTCGTAGGTTATTTTATCTTTTTCCAATTTTAAAAATCAATTCCACAATATGAAGATCGCCATATTTGAGGTCATAAATATTGGTGAATTTATAATTAACTCCTGCTGATATCATTAATTTTTCTGGGATAAAAAATTTATGTTCAAAACCTAAATTTGCAAAATGAACTTGAGTAACCAATCCAGGAAGATAGCCTTCATGATTATAAATTCTACCTGAAGAATATCCTAATTTAAAATAGGTGGGGTCATTTGAAATACGATAAGATATTTTTCCAAAAAATTCTGAAATAAAAAACTTGGATTCATCTACTTCTTTTGCCGTTATTACAAAATTTCGGAAACCAAGATTTATTCCAAATGGATTGGATTGGAAATGATGTTCAAAATCAATGCCTACGGTATAACCTGGTGCAATAGCACCTTTGGCTGCTCCTGTATAATTTAACCCAAGATTGATATTGAAAGCTGTAATAGGATGATCTGGATATTTCTTTATTAATTTATTTTGAGAAAATAACAATACATTTACAAATAAAAATAAAGAAAGCGTGAATAGTTTTTTTAAGCTCATATTTTTTTAATCTAAAAACTCCAACAATTCGTTTACGATTTTTCGTTTTTCAAGATTGTAAATGTCATAACTGATAATATCTTTTAATCTTTCTAATTCTAATGCGCTAAATCTAGATTCTAATGATTGAATTTCTTTTGGATGAGTAATGTTATTATTTAACAAAAAGTAATCATGTATCTTTTGAAAGGTTTGTTTGATTTCATCTTTACTAATTAATTTTTTAGCAGAATCTTTGAATTCAGGATTGATTTCTACTTTTTCTTTCTTTTCATAAAAGTAACTTTTTTGATAAATACGATCTACATTTTTAGCAAACATGATATCTTTCATCGACACCTTTTCATCTAAAGCCCAAGTCGTTAAATAAATATCCAAAGTTTTATACATGTTTTCTAATCGGGGATGATGATATAAAACTTTGCTAATATCATTTAATTCTAAAATAAATTTAGTGACTTGTCTAAACGATTTAAATTCTAACCTCCGAAAAAGTTGAATTTGCTCCTCAAATGGATTCGATCTAGAAGGAGTTTTTAAAAGCCTCCATTGGGGGATTTCAAGTTCTATTTTTTCTAAAATATAACTTTCAGATAAGATTTGAGGATTGATTTCTTTTGAAAAATCTGGTAGGTTTGGTTCTTTCATTTTAGTTTTTTAGGAAAAAAAACTAAGTTACTAAAAACTTTATAAAATCAAAATATTGAGATTATGGGTAATAAAGACTCAATACTCCATACCCATAATCTCAATTCATGATTTTAAAGTTTTATCAGTTTTTCTACAACCGCTTCATTGCCATCAGATATTACGATATGATAAATACCTGTGGTCAAATGAGAAACACTTGTTGATTTTAATAATACTTTTTCTAGCTTGCTAAGCTCAAAATTCTTTACCTCTTTTCCTTGAATATTAAAAATACGAACCACCAAATCACCTTTCCATTCATTAGTAAGTTCGAAGGTTAACAATTCATTTACGGGATTAGGTAATATCTTTAGAGCACCTTTATTTTCAAGAATAGTTTCTTTGACACTATTTACAAAATCATATTCGTAAGCTCCAATATCAGGCATGTCATCTCTAGGAACTCGTAGTTGGGAATGTTATCAGAGAAGAGGTATAGTAATATAATATTTTATATTTGTTTTATTTTACATATGTTTGTATTAGTGAAATTTGAATAATTTTCACGTAACATATTTTTTCACATCTAAAATTATTAATAATTATGAAAACCTTTTTCTTTTCTTTTCTTTTCTTTTCTTTTCTTTCTTAACGCTTAATGGACAAATTGTAAAAGAACCCCCAATAAAATGTGGTGACAATATTCAAATATGTGAATATGAAATTCCAGTAATCGTTCACATTATTCATTTTGATACAGATCCTATAAATTTTGGAACCAATATTACATTGGAGCAAATCCAAAGTCAAATAGATGTACTAAATGAGGATTATCAAATGTTGAATAGTGATTTGGTTAATTTAGATTCAGATTTTCTCCCTGTAGTAGGAAATGCTAATATTTCATTTATACTGGAAGAAGTAATTAGGAAGGGAATTACAGCATCTCAATTTGCCAATTTGGGAGGAAAAATACATGATTATGAAGCGTTTTCTCCAAAGTCAGATGCCATGACTTCCAAATCAGCTTTGGGGTTACATTTATGGGTAGCACCAAAAAATGGTGGAGATCATGGAACTGGCTGTCCAATAAATTTGACACAAACAGATTGTACAGATTGTGCGGAAAAACTAGGAGAACAAGTATGCACAATTGATGGCGTTTTTATTAAAACACAAATGTTTGGAAGAATCAATGACCCAAATCTAATATCTTTAGATCCCAATAATAATTTAGGAAGAGTTGCTACTCATGAAATAGGACATTGGTTTGGTCTAAGACATCCAAATGATGAAGTTTTTTTTGGAGGAAGAAATGATTGTATTGATGACACTCCATGTCAGGAAGGAAGTCCAAGTTGTCAACCAGCAGTACTAGGAAGTTGTGATTTTTTTTTAAATATATTAAATGAAATGGAACTTTGGAGTCCTGCAACTCTGGAAGCATGGAATACCTATCAAGATTTGGATCCAGATGATCCTACTGCCCCTTTATTTTACCAACAATTTTTAATGTCTTTTGGTAATAATACATTTTTAGAACAAACAGTTATGTCCAAACCAATGCATCAAAATTTTATGCAACCTGGATTGCCAGGTAGTTGTAAAATAGCTTTTACAAAAGGGCAGATTGAAATGATGCAAAGAAAACTTCATAACTTTAGGCCTAACTTTCGGATAGGAAATTGTCAGGAAATAGAGGCAGATGGTTCAGGTGGTTTTGAGGGGCCAGGGCCAGGAGGAAGAATAGCAGCCGAAATTAATAATGATTACATAAATTTAAATATTCAAAATGATATTAATATTGGAGATTATCAAAACAGCCCAAAATCTACTAAGAAAGAAAAAAGATTTAATTTGGGAAGTTCTTTTAATCAAATCTCTTTTTATCCAAATCCAGCAAATAACATAGTTCATATTGTATCCAAGCATTCTTTTTTGAATGTTAGAATATATGATATATTAGGAAGAGAATTAAAAAGAATTAAGACAAATAGAAAAAAAATTGATTTAAATATTTCAAATTTAAATGATGGATTCTATAATTTATTCTTTTTTGACGAAAATGATAATTTGATAAAGAAAGAAAAGTTAGTTGTAGCTAAAATGAATTAATTTTTTTATGCCAAGGTTTGATTTTTTACCAGACCTTGGCATTTTTTAGTTTGCTCCCTCCCCAATAAATTAGATCTTTTCAATAATTTTTTAAACTTTGTAAATTCCTACCTTTTCGTAATTTTGATTTTTCTATCTAAATCAAAATAATGTTTAAAACCAATTTAAATACTTCTTATTCTTCCCATATAACTATTGGATTGGTATTAGCAATTTGGTTAGTATTATTTTTGATTTTTATTGCACCCTTTGATACTTCCGACTTATCTCTCCAATTAAGATTTAGATTACTTCCTCCTTATGGTTTAATTTATTTTTTGGTTTACCTAATTATCGTAGGTATTCAAAATTGGATTTATAAAAAAATAAAAACATGGAATTTGTTTTTAGAAATAGGAACAGTTTTGCTTTTTTATTTTTCGGCACTTTTTCCAATATTTTTATATTATAAAACAGAGTTAATCAATGGAGATTTTTCATTTATTACATTTCATAACGAAGTTTATTTTCCCATTTTTTTAATTCTTAGTACACTTATTTTTTTTGGGAGATGGTTTATTTCACGAAAGCAACCTACTATGATTATTGAACAACCCATATTGGTTGAAAAAAGTCAGCCGCAAAAATTAATTCTAAAAGGGGAAAATAAATTAGATGTTCTTCAAGTCTTACCAGAAGAGTTAGTTTGTATTTCGAGCGCTCAAAATTATGTGGAGGTTTATTTTTTACAAAATAAAATTTTACAAAAAAAATTACTTCGAACTACCCTTAAAAAAATCAGTCTAGATACTCCCGAAATGGTTCAAGTACATCGGTCTCATTTTATCAATCCTACTCACTTTATCAAATGGTCAGGGCAGAATACGATTGCTATTCATGAATTGGAGATACCTGTTTCAAAAAATTATAAGGAACGATTAAATAAACTGATTTAGTTCATCCCTAAATTCCCATCTTTTATCCCAAACTATTGATATACAATGGTTTATGTGGATAATAGAACATAGTTTTGAGTTGTAAATATAAAGCTATAATAATTTATTAATTCACATAAACTATCAAATCTATGAAGAAATTATTGGTTATCTGTTTCCTTTTAGGACAATCTATTTTCGGAAATACTCAGACTGAATTGAAATCTCCAGATCAGTTAATACTGGATGCTATCAATGATAAAAAATGTGTTGGGATTGCTGCGGGATATACAATTGATGGAAAATTAATTTGGGAAAATGCAGCTGGATTTAGTGATAAAAAGAATAAAACGCCATTTCAAGTCAACACTAAAACTCGAATAGCTTCGATCTCCAAACCCATGACTGCAATTGCCATTATGCAATTATATGAGCAAGGGAAGATTGATTTGGATGCGCGACTACAAGAATATATTCCTGATTATGTAGATAGAAAATGGGGATCAATAACTGTTCGACATTTGCTCCAACATACATCAGGTATTCCAGCATATAGGTCGAAGAAAGAGGCTAACAACAAAAAAAATTATGCTACATTAACTGATGCATCTAAGATCTTTCGAGGAAGAGAATTATTATTTGGCCCTGGTAGCGGGTTTAATTATACGACCTACGGTTATGTTCTTTTAGGAATTGTTATTGAAAACGTTTCAGGAATGAAATATGAAAAATATATGAAAGCTAATATTTGGGACAAAGCTGGAATGGAAAATACAAGTGTAGAACGCCAAAATGAGGAATATAAAAACAAGTCAAAAACCTATCATAGAAGCAGTCGGGGGAAAATCAAAAAAGCGAAATGTGTTGATTT
>CANNZV010001209.1:291771-377410 GCA_947561585.1 Caprella mutica | reverse complement strand
AAAGGAAAGTGCGGGTTAAAGAAATATGATCGAAATGTCAAAAAATAACAAACCAATTACATCATCAAAAAATAAACTCCATCCTCGAAATCAACATCGAACATCTTACGATTTTCCAAACCTAATTGCAACCTGCCCAGACCTCGCTCCATTTGTTCAACTCAATAAATACAATAAGGAATCTATTAATTTCTTTGACCCAGAGGCTGTCAAAATATTGAACAAAGCATTGTTGATAAAATATTATGATGTGAAATATTGGGACATTCCATCAGGTTATTTATGTCCACCAATTCCAGGGCGAGCAGATTATATTCATTATGCTGCCGACCTTTTAGGAGAAAAAAATAATGGAAAAATTCCCAAGGGAAAGCGAGTGAAATGTTTGGATGTAGGAGTAGGAGCGAATTGTATTTATCCTATTATTGGAAACAAAGAATATGGTTGGTCTTTTGTTGGGAGTGATATTGATGAAGTCTCGATTGAATCTTGTAACAATATAATTTCAAAAAATGATTTTCTCAAAAATAAAATAGAAATAAGGAAACAAACGAATTCGAATTCTATTTTTAAAAACATAATTAAGCCAGATGAATATTTTGATGTAACGATTTGTAATCCGCCATTTCATGCTTCAGCCGCTGCTGCGAATGAAGGAACACTTCGAAAGTTGAAAAATTTAAAAAAGACAAATTCTTCTAAAACCGTTTTAAATTTTGGTGGAAAAAATAATGAATTATGGTACAAGGGTGGGGAAGTGCAGTTTGTGAAAAATATGATTCAAGAAAGCGTGAATTTTGGGACTTCTTGTTTTTGGTTTACGACTTTGATTTCAAAAGAGGCTCATTTGAAAAAAATAAAATCCTTCCTAGAAAAAACAGATGTAAAAGAAATCAAAATCATTCCCATGGGGCAAGGCAACAAAACTAGCCGAATTTTAGCATGGACTTTTCTTTCAGAAAAACAACAGAAGATTTGGGGTGAGTCACGCTGGAAGTGAAATTTTTAAATCAAAATCAAAATCAAAATGGCAATCAAAATTAAAAATTAAATACGGTGAAAGTCCGTTATTCGATTTTTGATTTTGATTGCCATTTTGATTTTGATTTAAAAATTATTCCCAATAAATATTATCTATTAAAACATCGACAGCTGGAAATTCTCCATTAGAATCTGTCGGATTCCAGAATGCAAATGGAATTTTGATTACACTAAAATCCAATCCAGTAAAATCTGATAACGGAATAGAATATTGAACATAATTATTAGCAGCTGGAGTCGAAGTATAATCAGCCAAAAAGACAGCAGCAGAGTTACTAACTGCTTCGAGTTTAACCTCTACATTCGCTAAAGCTCCAGATTGTTGAATTGAAAAAACAAGATTGCCATTAGCAAAGGCACTCATATCCACAGGCGTATCCATTTCAAACCAACCACCGCCCCAACTACCTCCAGGGTAGCTAAATAATAATGCGCTATCTCCTTCAATTGCCATACCTGAACTTGAGATAAGCGGTTCGCCTCCATCTCCAAAAGATTTTAAATCAATTTCTGCAAATTGTGAAAGTGTACTATTCATGGCATGTTGTGCCTGACCAGCAGGAATGACAACTCCAATAGATTCTTCATCAATATCAAGTGCAGGAGCTGCAGGAGGAGTAAAACCATCTTTGCTATAGGCATGAATATAATCGACATACATTTTTTGAGGGAAGGTGGTTGTAGCATCAGGAGAACCAGGCCAATTACCACCTACAGCAATATTAAGAATTAAATAAAATGATCTTTGAAATTCTTTCATATCACTTTCTAAAGTTACCGTATGATAAGGTACTTCATCAAGACTAAATATAATTTCTGTAGGTGTCCAGTCTATTCTATAATTATGGTAAGCATCACTTAGATTACCAGAAGGAATCATTTTTGATTCTCCAATACCATCATGTTGTTTTTCAGAAGTAGTATAATGGACTGTACCATGAACGGTATTAGGCTCAAAGCCCACCATTTCCATAATATCAATCTCACCACAACCTGGCCAATCTACATCTGTAATATTATCCCCCAACATCCAAAACGCTGGCCACAATCCTTGACCAAAAGGCATTTTCATTCTGGCCTCGATTCTTCCATATCTAAAACTTTGTAATCCTTGTGTTGTAAGTTTAGCAGAAGTATAATTTCCAGCGGATTCTTCCTTTGCAGTTATTACCAATGCAGAAACACCATCAGCATCTGTTTCAATAAATGAATTAGCAGCATCATTGGTATAGATTTGTAATTCATTATTTCCCCATCCAGGAGGAAGTCCATAATCAGTTCCATCTCCAAGTTCATAAGTCCAATTTAAATTGCTGATAGTAGATGCATTGAATTCATCACTCCATATTAATGTATATCCTTCATACCCTGTAGGTGTAGGATTCACAGGTGGTTCATCATCATTTGATTTACAGTTACTCATTACTAGAATAAGTAAAGCATATAATAGATATTGTTTCATCTTCATTGTTTTTGATATTTGTAAAATGTGAAAATAATTTTAATTACTGATCAAATTTAATGAATGAAAAAAGAAGAGAAGAATATGAATATCCATAAATGTACTTACATTCTATTTTGTAAACCTTCTACTACTATTTTTATACTCACTATTGGATTCATTGACCTTAATTGCTGATTTTACTTTATTCTTATTTCCAGTTTTAATTCAATATCATTGTCCACCAAAGTTTTATTAGTCCAACTTCCTTTATAAGGCAACTAGTATTTTAATCATAATCAGGAATATTTAGTCCAAGAATTAAATCTCTTTCAATAGTTAAAATGCCATCCATCATTTTTGGTTTAACAATGCCCGAACCACCTCGATCTTTTAAATCATTTCTTTTATTTTCTGTTAGTAAAGGATCATCATCAAAAACAAATGAATCCAAATAATATTCATTTTTCGTAGGTTCTTTTACTGTGATATGGATGTGTTCAGGGTCACTTCTATTTGGGTATGCAGCAGGCCTAAAAGTGTAAAATATGTATTTCCCGTTGGCATTAGTTTTTACCCATCCCTGAATAAATCCATGCCTTCTTGCCCAATCTTTTTCGTTTCCTTTTGTTGGGTAAATACCTTTCCGATTAGTTTGATAAATATAAATGATAACATTTTTTGCAGGGGTTTTGCCATCTTTTTGAAAAGCAGTTCCATGAATTTTTAGCTTTGGTTCATTTTCTTTAAATGTCGGAAGTGTATCAAAAGGAGTTAGATTTCTTTTTCCAAAATCATAAATTGCTTCACAGCCTTCACATGGCCCTCCGACCAATGGAGAAGTGGTGGGTGTTTTTCTATCTTGGCCATTGCAATTAATAAAACAAAAAATAATACAGGTGAAAAATAGAAGGCAGAAAAATTGATGTCTCATGTTTTTTTCAACAAAACTAAGGGGAAAAGAGGTTATGTGAAAATGAAAAATGCTGACATGAGTAGATTTTAAGCTAAGGCGAGTTACAATTTTAGAAAATTTTTAAAAACCTTATTATAACTTCTACTTGCTCTTACAGAATTGCCATTAATTAATGTGATATCATAATCGCCGTTTTTCCGAGAAGTGTAAGATGCGATGTGGGAGGTATTGATAATTGTACTTTTATGGATTTGAATAAAATTTTTATTTGCATTTTCTGCTAAAAATGTTTTTAAAGTAGATTTATGAAGATACGTTTTATCCTTAGTTATAAGTGCGATATATGGTTTTTCTGAACGGGCATATAAAATGTCTTGGCAATCTAAAATGATAGTTTGATTTTTATGGAGAACACTTATTTTTTTAGGAAAATTTGGTTTTTGAATTTCACTCAAGGGATTGGAGATTTCTTTTTGGGATTCAATTTTTCTTAAAAATAACAAGTTCAAAATTCCATAAATTATTAAACATGAAATTCCATTTTGAGAAAAGGTATTTACAAATACAGAAGTGAATTTAAAATTATCATAGAAGAAAATTGTTGAAAAACTAAAAACAAAAAATGAGAAAAAAACTAAGTGAAACAAACTAATGATTATTGGAATCAATAGTTGAAATTTTATTTTAAATTTTTTTATTAAAAATGGATAAACCAAAATAAATGGAATAAACATCATCCAAAATGAACCAAATAGTAATGACTCTGATAGGTAGAAAGCATAGTTTTTATAGAAGGAGTGAAAGATGTCTTTTCCAATAACAAGTAGAGTCATTATTGTGAAACTCAATGACAATAATAGAAATGTATTTTTATTGTTACTTTTTAAAGGGATTATCATCTTCTTTAAGTTTTTTATTTTCCAAGTCGGTCTAAATTTTTAACTAAATGATATCTCAATGCAAGTTCGATACATTCTTTTAATTCTGCTTTTGGTACTTTATCATTTAAGTCAAATAAGATAGCTCTAGTTTTTTCATATTTAAAAGTATCGCCATAAACTTCTTTAAACGTAGAAACCAGTTTACTCGTACATTTAAAATACATAGCATATTGATCTGGTGTTTTTGCCTTCCAATCAATTCTGATGGTACTTCCTTTTTTTACCAAAAAACTAGGTTCGCCCCATTTTAGTGTTTCTTCGATTTCTTGAATAGAATCAATTTCTGCGGCAGTTTCAATGATTAAATTTCGTAAATAATCAAGTTTTGGTTTTATCTTTTTAGGATAACTCTGAAACTTTGGTTCTACTCTTGGGTCAGTATTTATGGTGAGTTCTTTCATTATTTAATCGATGTTGTATTTGAACAATTATTGGTATACAAATTAATTAATTTTTCTCAGAATTTTCTTAATTACTAGCGAATGAATAATTTTCATAAATCTGTAATTGGATATGAAAATCAATAGAGAGATAAAAAAAATAGAGGCTTTTATAAGCTTTGGTTAAATCCAAATAATTAAGATAGGAGTAGCTTTATCTTTAAAATCATTTTGATCCAAATATTTATATTTGTAATAAAAATGAAATTTGACAAAAAATATAAACGCGATTTTAAGGAAATGGCACTCTATAAAAAAGAAAATTTTATAGTAAGACTTTCCTCTATTTTTGATTTAGAACCTTATCATTTTGTTCGTATTCTCTTCACTCATTATCATTTTTTTTATCCAAAATATTCTTTTGATAAAGAAGAAGCGATTAAAGAATTAAACGCTTGGTTTTGGAATGGTAGTTTTTTTATTTATGATTTTAAGGAAAAATATTATGGTGGATATAAAAATGTGGGAGGACAGAAACGACCGCTTGTAAATGATGGAGATGAGGAAAAAATAGAAGTAGCTCTGCAAAATATTAAGCAATTTCAAAGTAATATTAAAAAACAATATTGGCAAGATGAAAATCGACGATTAAAGTTTGAGGAGGTGGGAAATTTTTCTCTACTCATAGAAAGACCACCTCTGACTCAAAGAGAAGAGATTTTTAAATCTTCTCAATTTGATGATAATGATGGGCATTCCAGTTTCCGATTATTTAATTTGGAAGGAGTTCTTAATTACTATTTTGAATTGATAAAACTTAATTTTTCTTTTTTAGAATATCAATCTAAAGTATCCGATAAACGATTTAAAAGATTTGCAAAAAAAATAAACGAAGACACTTTTATAGGAATCAATTTTGACTTAGGATTTGTAAATAGGGAAATGAAAATGGGATATCTAGAAATACCTAAATTTCATTTTGAGATTTTTTCAGATCGTTTGATAAAATCAATTTCACCTGAAAACTATTTAAAAAACGTAGAAAAATTTCCTGTAGTTAAAGTTAACCCATTTTACCTTATGGCCGATTATACTGGAAGAATTGCACATTTTAATAATGGTAATTTTATAGAAGGAAGTGAGGAGCAAATAAAAAAAGAAGTATTTTTTTATATGGAGGCAATAGCATTTATTTTTGAATTTTACATTGATTATATCAAAAATATTGCTGAGGAATTGGATTGAAATAAATATCAAAAATCGGTTTCATTTTCGAACTCTCTTAAATGTATTCACCTACCCCCAAAAACTAAGTAAGACTGTCCGATGATTAACATCGAACAGCCTTAGCCCTAACCAAATAAAACCAAATATAGATTATCCCGAAGTTTCGGGAAAAACCATATATTCTTATAGTTCTTTATGCCTCAACAGTTATGTTGGCACTTTTTACAGTTTTAATAATTCTTCCAGCGATTTTGTATGGATCACCGTTAGATGCAGGTCGTCTATCTTCCAACCATCCTTTCCATCCACTCTCTACAGTCCCAATTGGAATACGAATAGAAGCACCTCTATCAGAAACTCCATAACTAAAATCATGGATAGATGCAGTTTCATGAAGACCAGTCAAACGTTGGTCATTGTATGCTCCATATACTGCGATATGCTCAGCAGCTACAGGTCGGAATGCTTCACAAATTTGTTCGTAAACTTCTTTGCTACCACAAGTTCTTAAAGTAGTATTGGAGAAATTAGCATGCATACCTGAACCATTCCAATCTCCTTTTACAGGTTTTGGGTGGTACTCAATATAGTATCCATATTGCTCTGTCAATCTATCTAATAAATATCTTGCAACCCAAATTTCGTCTCCTGCTTTCTTTGCACCTTTTGCAAACAATTGGAATTCCCATTGTCCTGAAGCAACCTCTTGGTTGATTCCTTCAAAGTTCAAACCAGCAGCAATACAAAGGTCAGCATGCTCTTCTACGAAATCTCTTCCATGTGTATTTCTTCCACCTACTGAACAGTAGTACATTCCTTGAGGTCCAGGATATCCACCTACAGGGAAACCTAATGGCAACTGCGTAGCAGAATCCATAATGAAATACTCTTGCTCAAATCCAAACCAAAAATCATTATCATCATCATCAATTAATGCTCGACCATTAGACTCATGAGGTGTTCCATCAGGATTTAAAACCTCAGTCATTACTAGGAATGCATCCTTACGTTGTGGGTCAGGATAAATTGCAACTGGCTTCAACAAACAATCAGAAGAACCACCTTCAGCTTGTCTTGTAGATGAACCATCGAATGACCATACTGGACAATCTTTAAGGTCTCCGCTAAAGTCATTTACAACTTTAGTTTTACTTCTCATATTTTGGGTTGGCTTATATCCATCCAACCAAATGTACTCTAATTTAGTCTTTGACATGATTTTAAAATTTAAGTCTGGAAAATTATTTGATTAAAAGACGATACAAAAGTAACGCCTCTTGTTTTTTTATTTATTAAAAAAATATAAAACTATACGACTTTCAAATGAAGTGTATTGTTTTTAAATGGTTGATTGTCAGTAGTTTATGCGTAGATGGTATGTTGTTCCCACGACTGAAAAAGGATAATGTTCTTATTTTATAGCCACAGACTTACGCAGACTTTTTATGATTTTTCAATAACACGTTATTCGAAAGACATAAAAAAGTCAGCGTAAGTCTGCGGCTATAAAACCTCTAAAAAGAATAAACCGCCGCTAAAACAAATGAAGCCAATGATTTCTCCACCTCTGTAATTTTTTCAAAATCAGGAACAACAATATCCTGTGAAAAAGCATCCAATCTAACCTCTGGAATTATCGTCAAATTCCCTACTTTATAATTTGCAGAAAGCGTAATATCAAAAACACTTTCGTCATCTCCATCCTCCATATCCAAATCAACAACTCCAACTCCTGAGTCCAAAAAGTACTCTCCTCGAATTCCTAAACTCAATGCTTCAGATGTCGCTACTTGCAAATAAACCGCTGCACCTGAAAAAGATTCCTTAGCTGTAGTTGCATTAAATCCTACATAAAACTTTTCAGTTGCTTGCCATCCAGTAGTTAAATCTATTTGATAAAAATCATCAGAGATAATCGTATTTAACCAAGCACCACCTTTATCATTTTCATAGCCGAGTTGAAGTCCACCTGCTAATGCATCGGGGCCAAAAGGATTAAAATCTGTAAAGTCAGTTGGATTTAAAACTGCTCCCATCAATGAAAATCCACCTCCCAAATCAAAGTCTGCTTTTAGACCTGTATGAGAAAAAGGGCCATATGAAAACATATACGATGTTGAATAATTAAAGTTCGATGTGGGAGAAATTACTTCATAACCTAAAAAGGTATTAAAATTTCCTAAAGTTAATTTCACTTTATCTGATACATTCCAATAAGCAAATAATTGGTTGACAATATTTGTACTTCCTTCAGAAACAAAAACGGCATCTACACCTCTCGGACCAAAAACAAGGTCAGCAGTAAAACCTGCTTTTTTGCCTTCATAAGTTCCTACCAAATTAAACATTCCCAAAGAGAACCCTGGAAGGTTTGCAAATGATGTACCTGGTGCAGTTGTTCCTCCATTGGTAGCATCATTTGTACTATTCAAATTTGCTCTAAAGTAAGTGTCAACTGATCCGCTGATTGTAAATGAAGAATCCAATTGGATTTGGGCAAAACCGTTCAACATCATTAATGTGAACATTAATGTCAATAAATTTTTCATGACTCGACTTGATTTTAAATTAGTTTTAAAAAAGAGGTTTGTTAAAAAAGGTTATTGACGATGTGAAAGAAGTGATAAATCATTCGATTCGAATAACCATTTACTAATCACCACCATCTAACAATCATAAATACAATAACCAAAAGTGAAAACGAATCCCTTTTTTCCAAGTCGATAAAGGTTTTTTTACTTTAAAAAAATCCTTAACTTTACTTCATGGATTACGGTGTATTCCGTTTTCTATAATCGAAATTAGATCTCCGTCAGAACGCCAATTTTGCACGGAGATCTTTTTTTAATGATTAATGTTTAACGATGAATGATTAATAGGATGACGGAGATCGAATTTTTTTTTGAAAAAAATGATTTCCTTCTCTTTACAACTCTCAAAATACATTCGATCACTAGGACCTTATTAATCATTCATAATTAATCGTTAATCATTATTAGTTATTCTACTGCTAAATTATAAGAAGATACTTTTTCAACTTCTTGGTAAGCATTCATATCATGTTCCGCAATATCTAATCCCTTCTCTTCTTCTTCCTGTGATACTCTAATTCCAACTGTAACTTTTAGGATATACATCACTCCAAAAGTGAATGCAAAAGTGAAAATTCCAATTGCGAAGAATCCTTTTAGTTGAATTAATACTTGAGTCATACTTGCCATTTCTCCAAATAATCCTACAGCAAGCGTTCCCCAGAATCCACAAACCAAGTGAACAGAAGTAGCTCCTACAGGATCATCTAATTTTAAAACAGAATCAATAAACACAACCGATGGTGGAATAATCGCACCTGCAATCATTCCTATAATAATAGCCTCTCCTGGTCCCATTTGGTCAGCGCCAGCAGTAATTCCCACAAGCCCTCCAAGGATACCATTCAATACCATTGATAAATCATAAGTTTTGAACATTCCATATGCAACTATAAATGCTCCTACCGCACCACCTGCTGCTGCTAAGGCTGTAGTTACAAAAACTAAAGATACTCCACCTGCATCAGCAGATAAAACTGATCCTCCATTAAATCCAAACCAACCAAACCATAACATAAAAACTCCAATAGCTGCCAAAGGCATATTGTGTCCAGGAATAGGTTGGATTCCTTTTTCTGTATATTTTCCTTTACGTGCTCCTAACAATATAATTGCAGCCAATGCTCCAAATCCACCTACTGCATGAACAACAGTACTTCCTGCAAAATCATAAAATCCTCCTGCATCTAACCAACCTGCTCCCCATTTCCACATTCCAGTAATAGGATAGGAGATAGAAACAAATAAGGTACAGAAAACTAAAAAAGGAACAAGTTTAATTCTTTCAGCAACTGCTCCTGATACAATCGTACAACAAGTTGCTGCAAACATTCCTTGGAAAATAAAATCTGAATAGTAACTATAAGCACCATCTGCATATCCTATTCCCCCTGCTTCGCCTTCGGGTAATGTTAATCCAAATCCTCCGAATCCAAAAAACTTTCCTGCAAATGCCTCTCCTGGATACATCAAATTAAATCCTACAAAATAGTAGGTCAATAAACCGATCGCTATGATCATACAATTTTTAAACAAGATATTTACGGTGTTCTTTTTTCTAACAAAACCTGCTTCTAATGAAGCAAATCCTAAATGCATAATAAATACTAAAACGGTAGCAACAAGAATCCAAAGATTATTGACCGTGTACATTGCAATTTCTGGTGTAACTCCTTCCATTTTCTGAAAATTAAAAAGTTTTAAAAAATTAGTTTTTCTATAATCGAATAATGCTAATGGTTAACTATTACTTGTTAATAGTTCACCATTAATAGTTAAAATTTAAATAGCAGAACTATCTCTTTCTCCATTTCTGATTCGTACCGCAGTAGCGATATCAAAAACAATGATTTTACCATCACCTACATCGCCTGTTCTTCCTGATTGCTCAATGGTTTCTATGATCGAATCAACTTGTTCGTCAGTTGTGATGATATCCAATTGTAACCTTGCGATATAATCTGAGCCATAGGAACTTCCACGATATTTTAGTGTTTTACCTTTTTGTAAACCGTAGCCTTTCACTTCTTTTAAAGTGAAAAATCTTACTCCAATATTGGCAAGTGCATCTCTAACAGAATCAAACTTTTGGGTACGGATGATCGCTTCGATCTTTTTCATGTCGAGTAATTTTTTATGGTAAAAATGAAATAGTTTATTTGAAACCAAGGAGGAGATAAAAAATATTCTAATGGATTTTTTTATCTTCGTCTCGCTTTTGGTTTAATTTTGAATGAAAATTATTACCCCAAATTTTAGGGTAAAATTTATATTTCAAAATTAATTTTACATGGTTAGGAAAATGAAAAACTATATTTGTTTTTCTCATTTCTGTTGCCAAAGGTAAACGCTTGTTCAATTCTGAGTAGGCGAAAAAAATAAAACTATACGACTTTCAATCAACTTCTATTTCTTGTAAAAAACTGATAGTCAATTATTTATGAAGTTTAATCATGTTGCTTCCAATACTCAAGACGACCAATTAATTAGTTTAATTAATTCTTTGACCAAAGCTGAAAAGAGAAACTTCAAGCTTTATGTGAATCGATTACAGAGTAAATCGGATGTGAAATTTGTGCAGTTATTTGATGTCGTCGATAAGTTAGAAGAATGGGACGAGGCAGTCATTTTAAAAAAACTACCTACTATAAAAAAGAGACAATTGGCAAACCTCAAACGCCATTTGTACAAACAAATTTTAATCAGTCTTCGCCTGATTCATATCCAAAGAAATGTGGATATTGAGATTCGGCAGCAGTTAGATTTCGCAAGAATTTTATATGGAAAAGGATTATATATCCAAAGTCTAAAACTACTTGATCGCATTCGACAGACTGCAATGGAGAACCACCAAGACTTGCTTCATCTTGAAATTTTGGAATTTCAAAAAGTAATTGAAGAACGACATATCACTCGTAGTAGACAAACCAAAAATAAAGTAGAATCACTCATTGAAGCTTCTTACGAACGGAGTAAAGTGATTCAAAATTCAAGTAAACTTACCAATCTGAAAATTGAAATTCATGGTTTCTATATTCAATATGGGCATGTCAAAAATGAAAAGGATGTCTTTATCGTAAAAGAATTGTTTAGAAAACGATTACGTGAAATCAAAATAGAGGGACTTACTTTTTTTGAGAGAGTATATCTTCATCAATGTTATGTTTGGTATTATTATATCATGTTGGATTTCGAGAAATGTTTGTCTGATGCACAAAAATGGGTAAATATTTTTGAGGAACATCCATTGATGAAAAAAGAGGAGCCAGACTTGTATATGAGGGGAGGTCATTATTTATTGACCTGTTTATTTAACTTAAATCGATTAAAAGATATAGAAAGAGGTTTAAAAATTTTCCAAAGATTTGGTGAGAGAAATGAAAGTGAAATGAAGGTAGTTTCTAAAATTATCTACTTTCTTTATTTTTCTATGGCAAAATTGGATAAGCATTATTTGGAAGGTTCATTTAAAGAAGGAATTGAATTTGTCCCACATGTTTTTAATAAAATAGAAGAGTATAAACATCATCTTGATCCACATCGTATTTTAGTTTTTTATTATAAAATTTCATTTCTCTATTTTGGAAATGAAGATTATGATACCATGATTGATTATGTAAATGCCATCATCAATATGGAAGTAGGGCAGTTGCGTGAGGATCTCCAAGGCTATGCTCGATTGATACAATTGATCGGACATTACGAATTAGAAAACTTTGAACTCTTAGATTATTTGGCTCCATCAACGTATCGTTTTTTGGAAAAAATGAAAGAGTTAAACGAAGTTCAAAAAGCAACACTTACTTTTTTAAAGAAATTAATAAAAGATAGAAACATTGGTCAAAGAGAATTATTTATAGAGTTTAGAACGATACTTCATCAACTTTCCAAAGACCCACATTCACGAAGAGCATTGTTATATTTGGACTTGATTCCTTGGGTGGAAAGTAAAATTCAAAAGAAAAGTATTAGATCAGTTGTACGTGCCTCCCTAAAGAAAACACGCTTGTAAGTACCGCGACTCTCTGAGTCGTGACGATATTCGACAAAAAAGTTCCATCAAAATATTTTTTTAAAACGTGTTTGTCGAATACTGGCATGACTCAGAGAGTAGCGGTACTTGCAATCGTGGTTTCAATAAATTTGAATTTTATTTTTAAAATAAGCTTCTTATTGAGCCATTATGGATTAACTAATATTCTCTTGCATATCGTAAAAAAAGCTAAAACAAATTTGTGTTTCATTAAAAAATAAACAATATTTGTCGCCATAGAACAAAGTAGAAAAATACAACTTACCAAGTAAAACCTACCAAAAAACAAAGCAAGTTTAAATAACTTGCACATCTTCTGTACAATATTTTTGTACTTACAAAACTATATTTTAACATCTCATCTTCTTTGATTTAAGAATTATAAATTTTTAGACTAGCCTGTAGCGCCAAGTATTAAGCCATGATGCTACTCAACAAATTGATTGCGAATAACTGAGGCTAAGAAGTCTATCTCACTTATAACTGTTTCACAATTCTAACCGTGACACAGTACCAGATAAAATTAAATTTACATGGAAGGAATTCACCCAGACCAAGCAATTAACTCACCCGAATCAAAAGGACTTTATATTCCAGAAATGGAAAAAGATTCTTGCGGTACAGGTCTCATCGCTAATCTCAGAGGCGAAAAATCTCACCAACTTGTAGAAGATGCATTAGTAATGTTACAAAACATGGAACACCGTGGAGCATGTGGATGCGAACCCAATACAGGTGATGGTGCAGGAATATTGTTACAAACTCCACATGAATTTTTTGTAAAAAAATGTAGAGAACTTGGTTTTGAATTACCTGAGTTTGGGCAGTACGGAGTAGGAGTTGTATTTTTTCCAAAAGATAAAAATCTACGTGGTCAAATTCGAGTTTTGTTAAATGACTACATTGATGAAATGGGATTTGAATTATTAGGTTATCGAAAAGTCCCAACAGATAATGAAGAACTAGGAGCATCAGCTGTCGCAGCAGAACCTCGAATGGAACATGTATTTTTAAAAAATGCAGAAGCCTTAGCACCCAAAGATTTGGAAAGACGATTGTATGTTTTAAGAAAATATGCCACACATAACATTCATCTTACCTATCCTCAATCTGTAAATGATTTTTATATTTCTTCTCTTTCATACAAAACTATTATTTATAAAGGTCAATTAACGACCTTCCAGTTGCGTTCTTACTTTCCTGATTTGCAGGATGAATTATTGAAGTCTGCAATTGTAACAATACATTCCCGTTTCAGTACGAATACAGTTCCACGATGGAAATTAGCACAACCATTTCGATATATTGCTCATAATGGTGAGATCAATACAATCAAAGGGAATGTCAATTGGTGGAAATCTAGAGAAGCACAATTGGCGTCCAAAATTTTTACTGAAGATGAACTAGAAAAACTTAGCCCGATTTGTGGAACCAATCTTTCTGACTCAGGTAACTTCGATAATGTTTTAGAATTTTTAGTGATGAGTGGAAAGTCATTGCCACATGCATTGATGATGATGATACCTGAAGCGTGGCAACATGATGACTTGATGGCAGATTATAAAAAAGCATTTTATGCTTATCATGAATCTCTGATCGAACCTTGGGATGGCCCAGCTTCCATTTGTTTTACTGATGGAATTGTAGTCGGCGCAACTTTGGATAGAAATGGATTGCGTCCTTCGAGATATTGTTTGACAAAAGATGATGTATTGATTGTTGCATCTGAGGCAGGAGCATTGCCCGTTGATCCTGCGACAATTGTTTCTAAAGGAAGATTACAACCAGGGAGGATGTTGGTTGCGGATTTAGATGAAAGTAGAATCATAGGCGATGAAGAGTTAAAAGAAATTATTTGTCAACGTTTACCTTATCAAGATTGGTTGGATGAGAACAGATTGGACATAAAAGATGTTCCAGAATATGATAAAAAAACAGAGTACGTTGTCAGCCCTCGTAGCCTTCTGCAAAAACAAAAAATGTATGGCTACACTAAAGAAGATTTGAAATTTATTTTAGGCCCAATGATTAATAATGGAAAAGATCCAATTGGTTCAATGGGCTCCGATACCCCTCTTGCAATCCTTTCTCAAAAACCCCAAAACCTTTCTAATTACTTCAAACAACTCTTTGCCCAAGTTACCAATCCTCCGATCGACCCGATACGTGAACGTAGTGTTATGTCACTATTTACAAAGCTAGGTGCACAAAGAAACATCCTTGAACCAAATTCGGATAATGCGAAATTTATCCATATGGATCAACCGATTTTAAGTAATTCGGATTTTTTAAAAATTAAAAATATTCAACACGAGGATTATAAAGCTAGAGTTATTGATTTGGTTTTTAAACCAGACGGTCAGAAAGGAAGACTCAAAGCTGCGATTGAACACATCTGTGCGGTTGCAGAAGATTTGATTCGAAATGGGGCTAATATTTTAATTCTTTCAGACTGTGCTGCGAATAATTATTTGGCACCAATTCCTTCCTTGTTAGCGACGGGAGCGATTCATCATCACTTGATTCGAGAGGGCTTGCGTACTAAAGCTTCGATAGTAGTGGAGTGTGGAGACATTTGGGAGACGCATCATTTTGCAACATTGATTGGTTATGGTGCAGATGCGATAAGTCCTTATTTGACATTCTTTACTTTGGATAATTTAGCCGATAAGAATTTTTTCGAAAAAGAAATTCCGAAAAAAGAATTACATGAAATTTACATCAAAGCAATTGGAAAAGGATTGTTAAAGATCATGTCCAAAAATGGAATTTCAACATTGCAATCATATAAAGGTGCTCAAATTTTTGAAGCACTTGGAATCAACTCAAAAGTAATTGACCAATGTTTTGCAGGTACCGTTTCAAGGTTGCAAGGATTGGGTTTTGATGGAATTGCAAAAGAAGTGTTACAAAGATTTGCAAAGGCTTATCCTGAAGGATCAATGAAGAATAGTATCCTAGAGAATGGTGGAGTTTATGCTTGGAGAGCAGATGGAGAATTTCATTTATTCAATCCTCAAACGATTCACTTACTTCAATATGCTACTCGAAAAGGAAGCTACGATGCTTATCAAAAATATGCAAAACTCATCGATGACCAAGCAGAAAAAGCTTGTACACTTCGAGGGCTTTTAGATTTTAGAAAAGCAGAATCCATTCCACTATCAGAAGTGGAACCTATTGAAAATATTTTTAAACGTTTTGCTACTGGAGCCATGTCGTTCGGTTCTATTTCACATGAGGCGCATTCGACTTTGGCTATTGCGATGAATAGAATTGGGGGAAAAAGTAATAGTGGCGAGGGAGGAGAAGACCCTGTTCGTTTTGAAAAAAAAGAAAACGGAGATTGGGAACGTTCCGCAATTAAACAAGTAGCATCTGGAAGATTTGGAGTAACTAGTTACTATTTGACAAATGCAGATGAGATTCAAATTAAAATGGCACAAGGTGCTAAGCCAGGTGAAGGTGGACAATTGCCAGGACATAAAGTGGACGATTGGATTGGGCGAGTGAGAAATTCTACGCCAGGTGTAGGATTGATTTCACCGCCACCACATCACGATATTTATTCCATTGAAGATTTAGCGCAACTTATTTTTGATTTGAAAAATGCAAATCGTAAAGCACGTATCAATGTAAAATTAGTTTCTAAAACTGGAGTTGGAATTATTGCATCAGGAGTAGCAAAAGCACATGCAGATGCGATTTTGATTTCAGGTCATGATGGAGGAACGGGGGCATCACCTTTGACTTCAGTTCGTCATGCAGGTTTACCTTGGGAACTTGGACTAGCCGAATCTCATCAAACTTTAGTGAAAAATAAATTGCGGGATAGAGTAGTTTTACAAACGGATGGACAAATTAGAACAGGTCGAGACCTTGCTATTGCTACACTTTTAGGTGCGGAAGAATGGGGCGTAGCAACTGCAGCACTTGTAGTCGAAGGTTGTATTATGATGCGTAAATGTCATATGAATACTTGCCCTGTAGGTATCGCTACGCAAAATCCAGATTTACGAAAACGCTTTACTGCAAGTCCAGAACATATCATTAATTTTTTCACTTACCTCGCACAAGATCTTCGAAGATATATGGCTCAACTTGGTTTTCGTACGGTAAATGAAATGGTTGGAAAAGTAGAGTTATTAAAAACGAAAAAGAATATTTCTAATTGGAAATACAAGTCACTTGATCTAAGTCCAATTTTATTTAAAGAACCTGTAGATGAATCTGTAGGACAATATAAACAAGTTGAACAAGATCATGGTTTGGAAGGAATTTTAGATTGGAAGTTGGTGGATTATATTGGAGATGGTTTGGCAAGAGGTATTGCTTCCACATCAATTTTTCCAGTAAAAAATACTGACCGTTCCGTAGGTACATTGTTATCAAATGAAATTTCCAAACGCTATCATGGCGAAGGTTTGCCAGAGGATACTTATTGTTTTAGATTCCGTGGTTCTGCTGGACAAAGCTTTGGAGCATTTGCTGCAAGCGGTTTGACTTTTACATTGGAAGGAGAGGCGAATGATTATTTTGGAAAAGGACTCTCTGGTGCAAAACTAATTGTAAACCCTGATCGAGAAGCGACTTTTGAAGCAGGTGAAAATATCATTATTGGAAATGTTGCTTTCTATGGTGCTACTTCTGGAAAGGCATTTATCAAAGGCTTGGCAGGTGAAAGATTTGCAGTTAGAAATTCTGGAGTTCATGCAGTTGTTGAAGGAGTAGGTGATCATGGCTGTGAATATATGACTGGTGGTAGAATTGTCGTACTTGGTCAAACGGGTAAAAATTTTGCCGCTGGAATGAGTGGGGGTATCGCATATATTTTCAATGATTGGGGTGGTTTTGAAAAACAATACAATCCCGAGCTAGTTGATTTAGATGAATTAGAGGAAGCAGATTTTGAGGAAGTAAGAGCATTGTTACGAGAGCATTTCCTTTGCACGAGTAGTAAGAAGGCTTTGGAGATCCTCAATGATTGGGATGCGAAAAAGAAGACTTTTATCAAAGTGATTCCAAGAGATTATAAAGCGATATTAGAGAAGAAAGCGAAAGATGAGGTTGAAGAGGTAGTGAATGTTTAACCACATGTGGCACATTAGAAGGGACACATAAGGCATATAAGTTTTTGAAAAGTCTATTGTGTCTTATGTGTTCCTCCTAATGTGCCATATGTGGTTAGCTTTTCACCGTAAACAAATTTTTAATTTTTCATTATTAATTATTCATTAAAAATGGCAGATCCAAAAGGTTTTTTAAAATATAAAAGAGAGTTACCAAAGTCACGTAAACCCGTAGAGCGAGTTAAAGACTATCAAGAAATTTATAAAGATTTTTCTGATAAAAAAATAAAACAGCAAGCCAGTCGCTGCATGGATTGTGGAATTCCATTTTGTCATTCAGGTTGCCCATTAGGAAATGTGATTCCTGATTTCAATGATGCGGTATATAATAATGAGTGGGAAGAAGCCTATCATATTTTGAGTGAGACCAATAATTTTCCAGAGTTTACAGGAAGGATTTGTCCAGCACCTTGTGAATCCAAATGTGTATTGGGAATCAATCAACCACCTGTAGCAATAGAACTGATTGAAAAAAACATCATCGAGACTGCATTTGAAAAAGGATATGTCAAACCCAATCCACCAGTTATTCGTACTGGAAAAAAAGTAGCAGTAGTAGGTTCAGGTCCAGCAGGTTTAGCAGCAGCTGCGCAGTTAAATCAGGAAGGTCATTCCGTTACGGTTTTTGAAAGAAATACTCGGATTGGAGGATTGTTACGTTACGGTATTCCAGATTTTAAATTAGAAAAATGGGTATTGGATCGTCGTATCAAAATTATGGAAGCCGAAGGAATTCGATTTGAAGTCAATGCTAATGTGGGAGGTAATATTCCTGTTTTAAAATTGATGAATGAATTTGATGCGATAGTGCTTTGTGGAGGTTCTACGATTCCACGTGGATTGAATGTAAAAGGTGAAAATCTAAAAGGCGTTCATTTTGCAATGGAATTTTTGGAACAAAATAACAAAAGAGTTGCAGGCGATACGATTCCTAAAAAAGAAGAATTATTAGCTACTGGAAAAAATGTAGTTGTGATTGGAGGGGGAGATACTGGTTCAGATTGTATCGGAACATCGAATCGTCATAAAGCAAAATCGATTTTACAATTAGAAATTTTAACCCAACCACTTACAGAACGTCCTGTGGATATTCCTTGGACAGCTGCACCTATGCTTTTAAAAACAACCTCCTCACATGAAGAAGGTTGCGAAAGAGAATGGGCGGTTTTGACAAAAGAGTTTATAGGTGACAAAAAAGGAAATTTAAAAGCAATCAAGCTAGTCAATATTGAATGGAAATTAAATAAAGAAACAGGACGATCTTCATTTGTTGAGATAGAAGGAACCGAAAGAGAATTACCCTGTGAATTAGCATTGTTAGCAGTAGGATATTTACATCCGCAAAAAGAAGGTTTGCTCAATAAACTTGGAGTTGAATTGACAGATCGTGGAAATATCAAAGATGATAATTATAAAACTTCTGTGAATAAAGTTTTTACTGCAGGTGATATGAGGAGAGGACAGTCGTTGGTGGTTTGGGCAATTGCAGAAGGAAGACAAGCGGCGGAATCGGTGAATGAATTTTTAAAAGAAGAATAAGGTTAGATTTAAACTATATAGATTATTGAGAGGTATTTACAATTTTTTGTGGATACCTTTTTTTGAACCATGGTCGCTTTGCTTTAAATAAAAAAAAGTGGATGGAAAGTTTAGCCTTACTATAGGCTTTACTTTCCTCCACTAATTAAAGAATTAATTTGATGATTAAAAAATTAAGGAAAAAGAGACATCCACTTTCAAGAAAATAATTATTGTTTGGTAGATGCTACACCTGTGTTTTCTTGTTCTGTTTTTATTGCAGCCATTTGATTATTAACCATGTTGTAGATTTTTGGATTCAATTCACTATTATCAAATGACATTGCTAATTGTAAAGAGGACTTTGCTCGATCAAGTTGATGAGAGGATTTATATTCCATGGCAAAACCATAATATGCTAATTGTAAATTACTTTCTACCGATTCAATTTCATCAAATTCTTGAGAGATGATTACTGCTGCCAAATCATTTTGAGAACCTGAGTATTCTTGACCTTCAGAAGTGATGTAGGTAATTTCTTGATGTGATATTCCATTTTCCCAAAATGAAATCATAGTAGATCCATCATGGAATTTAATAGTAGCATCATCTTCTAATTTTCCTTCCACCCAATTACCTTGAAGGGTATCTCCAGTTTCCCAGATGATTGCACCTTCGCCATCTTTCATACCATTATGACTTGTTCCTGCAAAATGACTTCCATCATTTCTTGAAAAAATTCCATAGCCCTCAGGCTGACTACTTTTCCAATTTCCAGAATAAGATTCTCCATTTTCAAAAAGGATGGTACCTTCTCCCTCCATTTGATCTTCATAGAATGCCCCAAAATACTCATCTCCACAACTAAAGGAATAAGCTCCAGTTCCATGCTTTAAACCGTCCCACCATTCTCCTTCATAGACGCTTCCATCCACATAATTTTTAGTGCCAAAACCATGTGGTACTCCTGTATCAAATGCACCCTTGTAAACTGTGCCATCAGCCCAAGTATAAATACCTTGACCATGTGGTTTCCCAAATCGAATGAGACCTTTATAATGGTCACCATTTTTCCATTTGATATAACCTTTGCATTTTCTTTTTAGAATAGGGCAATCAGATTTAAGAATACTTTGTTCAATGTCGGCGGTAGAACTTATTTTAGATTGAAGGTCGAGTGGAGGAATGTAGTTATTTGAGGCAAATAGTTTTGCGGTCAGAAATAGATATAAGATTACGCTCATGCACAGGCATAATAAATTCTTCATGTCATGGGATTTTTAAAAATTGAGAATTTGATATGTTCTGGCGGTATGCTTAGCTATTATTATAGTAGACACTCGTAATATTGTTCCAAAAAGATTAATTATCGACTTTTAATATGGCTTTTTGTGACAAATGTTTTTTTTGTATTAAATAAAAAAAAATGTTTTCTTTGCAGGCTGTACTAAAGTGTAAGCTAACTTTTTATAGATCGCTTTGCTGAGAGAGGTGAGAACGCCACCTGTGGTGGCTGTGAGATCGCTTCGCTGTGAGATTGACGAATAATCGTAAAAATCGATAAATCGTAAAATTCGATTATTCGTCAATCTCACAGCGAAGCGATCTCACAGCCACCACAGGTGGCGTTCTCACCTCTCTCAGCAAAGCGATCTATAAAAAATATTGAAAATTAAAGCAGAAAAAGAAACATTTATATATATATTACCGTAAAATATAAATTATGAATTTTTGGCATAGTTATTGGTTTGATTATCAATCATAAACCTATATGACTTTCCTTATATAAAGTCCCTAAAACTCTAACCGATTATTATTATATCCCACGAGCATTGATAGCAGGACTTCAATCCTATTACACGATGCCAGAAAAAAATCCTAACTTCTTCCTGCTTTAGAATAGTTCAAAAGAACTTTACATTTTTGGTTTGATTTTTTTGAAACCTAATTTTGTAAAAAAGCCTTGCCAACCATTTGGTTGTATATGTTTTTTTACTTCATTAACTTTCAAAAACTCTAACCCGAAATTTGAGTTTCTTGATGTACCATTCTTTATTATTAACAACATAATGCAATAGTCATATCTAGAGATGACTTTGCATTACCATGAATTTAAAAAACAAACATTTATGATTCCTCAATTCCCTTTCCATAGGCAATTAGGTGAACTAGACTGTGGTATTACTTGCCTCAAAATGATTATTGATTTTTTTGGTAAATCAATTCCTTTAGATTATCTGAAAAATATTATTCCTATGCATAGTGATGGAGTATCACTAAAGCATATAAGTGATGCTGCCAACCAAATTGGATTGCAAACACTTGGCGTCAAAATTACCTTTGACAAAATGGTAAATGAGATTCCAACCCCTTGCATAGCTTACTGGAAAAAACAACATTTCGTTGTAGTTTACCACATCGATGATGAATATGTATGGATAGCCGACCCCGCTAGCCGAGGTATTTATGTCCAATCAAAAGAATCTTTTCAAAACGGATGGATTTGCGATAAAAAAAACAATTCAGGCATTTTACTATTATTTGAAACTACACCACTTTTTTATGAATCGAAAAATGCCTATTCTTTACAGTTGAGTGATTAATAGATTAGGAAGGATAATTTTGAGAAGCCTTCCCAAACACACTATGAGAAAGTTAACCATATACCGTATCTACACTCAATAACTTTAAACGATTCAAATCTCAAAAAACCAAAATTTGCATGACAGATTAGTTAAAACTAGTCTGTCATTTTTTTATTTTTGAGACATGAAAATATTTCCACATATTTTAAGTCGGGTAGGAGGAATGTCAATTGAAAAAATTGAATTGTTGACAATGCATGATCTTGATAATGTAAAAAGATTGTTGGAAATAGATGTAGAAATATTTCAGCATCGTTTAAAAGTGTTTCAAGAATTACAAAAAAAAATTAAAGAGACATCTTCTGACTACGAAAAATCTATTTTAATCAACATGCTTAAAGATTTTAGAAAAGATCGGAAAGCTTGGGTGAAAAAAAATGAAAAAATTGAATCAGTAGATATATTTGATTTGTTTATGTTATCATTTGAATATGATACCCTTAAAGATTTAAGAGAAGAAAAACGAGATGCCTTTTATCAGATCTATGATAAAAAAATTAAACAATCATATGAAGAACTTCAACAACAAAGTAAGCACCAAAATTTTCAAAAAGGAATTCTCCAATCCAGCCAATCTTTTTACCAGCGTATTTTAAGTTTTCAAAAAAAAACAATCGAAGATTTCCGAAAAAAAGAAAGACAGACTGCTCGTTCTATGGCCCAATATTTTTATCGAGCATCAACTAAAACTTCTCCTTTTAGTTATTTTACAACATTGGATTTGATGAGTTTGAAGGATCGGAAATTTCAAGGTGATAAAAACATTTTGCAAAGATCCTTTCTTCAATATAATAGTTTTTTACTTTCCGAAATTCAAGATTTGCTTCTAAAGGATGAAGTGTTTTTTTCAATGACAGATGTGGAAATGAATCCTTCTTTGTGTGAGGATTACAAGGATTTCTATTTTATAAAAAATGAAAAAAATGTAGAAACGTTTCAGCGATTAGAATTTTCAGAGGCATTGGTTTTAGTTCAAAATAAACTTTGTGATGGTCCAATGGAGTTTTATAAACTATTGAATGAAATAAAAGAAGACATTGATGAATCAAAAGAAGGAGTAAAATCCTTTCTAGTTCAATTATTAGATATTGGATTTATCCAATGGCGGGAAGAAGTAAATGCAATGATTGATTGGGAAATTGAATTAGATAATAGAATAGGTCGAATACTACATTTTAATCCAAACGATATTAAAATTCATGATTATTTTGGAAGCTTAGATGATGCTAAAGAAGAATATCAAACCTCCCCAAACAACAGATTTCGAACTCAACAAAAATTAAAAAAGCAGTTGGAAGAATTTGGAGTATCAGAGACTGCTCCTGAGATTATTTTATTTGAAGATGTTTTGACTCATCGTGGTGGAGAGATAAATGAAGAAGATGTCGAAACTATTGTTCGTACTTTGGATGATCTATTGTATTTGGTGGAACCTTTGATGCATGATGAAATGAAAGATAAAATCAAATTTATTCATGACAAATACTTTAAAGCTATTGAAGCTGTTCCTTTGGTGAAATTCTATGAAGTATTTTTTCAAGAAGATTTTGATGATTTTAAATCTAATGATGAATACAAAATTTATTTGAAAGAAACATGGAAGGACGCAATCAAACAAAATGGAAAAATGTCCAATGAAGGGGTACTTCATTTTTCTCTAGAAGAACTAAGAAAAAAAATCCCTACGACACTACTTCCTACTTATAAATATAGCGGACTGTTTCAATTTTATAGAGAAGGAGGAAAAACGAAAGCTGTAATAAATGGTTTGAGTGCAGGATATGGAAAACTGTTTGGGCGTTTCTTGCCTTTACTGCCAGATGAAATAACAAGAGAATTACAAGATTGGAATAAGGTAAAAAATGATGGTTATTTAATTACAGAAAATAAGGATGCTTCATTTTATAATGTTAATCTCCACCCTCCATTGGTAGGTCATGAAATTAAAATGCATAATTCTCAAAATCAGTTGCAGACAGAAAATCAAATTCCTGTTTCTGAAATCGAAATAAAATGGGGTGACAGAAAAAAAGATTTGTATTTATTTTCTACAAAAACTAAACAATATATTGATGTTGTTGATTTGGGTTTTGAAAATCCAAAAGCGCGTTCTCCTATGTATCAATTAATTAATGGCTTTCGACAAAACCATGGAACCTATCGTATTTTTCTAGAAATGGTAAATGAAATTTTTACTCAAAAAGGGGAGGATGGAATTCGTTTTTTTCCAAGAGTGATGATAGACGATCATTTAATTTTACAACGTCAATCTCAAATTATGGACGCTTCCTTTTTTCCAAAAGTCAATAAAAATACGCATTCTGCGGACTTTTTCTATGAAATACAACAATTTAAAAATCTATATAATTTATCTCGATATATTTTTGTACAACCTATTCGAGATTTTTCCAATCCAGAAAATATTTTAAAACAAGACTTTTACAAACCTCAGTTTTTTGATTTACATGCTCCTATTTCGGTAGAACTTTTAAAATCAATTATTCAAAAACATCATGGAAAAATTAAAGTGGAAGAGATGTTACCGATGCCTGAACAGTTGGATTCGGAACATGTGAGAGAAGATGTTGTGGAATGGAAAAGGAAAAGGGAAGAAGGGAAGACGGATTTACGATTTACGATTTGAGAAGTTTTTCGAAAAATGGTGAACGCGATAATTCGTCAAACTTCTCAAATCGTAAATCGTAAATCCGTCTTCCCTTCTTCCCTTTTCCTTTTCCTTTTCCTTTTCCTTTTTCAAAAATTTAATTTAACAATTCCGTCTTACCAGCCAAATCTAAAAGAAACGCATATTCCATAGCAGTTTCTTTATGTCTTTCAAAACGACCAGCAGCACCACCATGACCAGCAGCCATATTACAATGCATAAGTAATGGATTATTATCCGTTTTTTTATCTCGAAGTTTAGCCACCCATTTTGCAGGTTCCCAGTATTGTACTTGTGAATCGTGGTAACCAGTAGTAACTAACATTGCAGGATAATCTTTACTTTCAACCTGATCGTAAGGAGAATAAGATTTGATGTAATGATAATATTTTTCATCTTTAGGATTTCCCCACTCATCAAATTCTCCAGTAGTCAAAGGAATCGTTTCATCTAACATGGTAGTTACAACATCTACAAATGGAACTCCTGCCACAACACCTTTCCAAAGATCAGGACGCATATTAATAATTGCTCCCATCAATAATCCTCCAGCACTTCCTCCCATTGCAAATAAATTATCGCTTGAAGTGTATTTATTTTTCACTAAAAATTCACCGCAATCAATAAAATCTGTAAATGTATTTTTCTTGTTAAGTAATTTTCCATCCTCGTACCAATGCCTTCCCATTTCTTCTCCACCTCGAATATGTGCAATTGCATAAGCAAATCCACGATCTAATAAACTTAATCGAATAGAACTAAAATAAGGATCCATACTTGCACCATACGAACCATATCCGTACAACAAGACAGGTTGAGTTCCATCTTTTTTAAATCCTTTTTTATAGACAATCGACATTGGAACTTTTGTACCGTCAGTAGCTGTCGCAAAAACTCTTTCAGATTGATATTGAGTTTTATCATAACCACCTACGACTTCTTGTTCTTTTAATAATTTGAAATCCTTAGTTTTCATGTTATAATCAAAAGTCGAATTAGGAGTTGTCAATGAAGTGTAGCCTAATCGAAGAACTTCAGTATCAAAATCCATGTTGACAGAAGTGTAAGCCATGTAAGCTTTTTCTCCAAAATCAATATAATGTTCTTCGCCTTTCCATGGTCGAATTCTCAAATTCGTAATTCCTTCTTTTCTTTCTGAAAGCACCAAGTAGTCATTGAAAATATCCATTCCTTCTAGAAGTACATCTTTTCTATGTGGAATAACTTCTGTCCAATTCTCTCTTGAAGTTTTACCTTCAGGGCATTCCATTAATCGGAAATTTTGAGCATCTAAATTGGTTCGGATATACCATTTGTCATTGTAGTGACTGATGCCATACTCCAATTTCATATCTCGATTTCGAGGCTCAAACATTTTAAATTCCCCATCAGGAGTATCCGCATTTAAATATTTATACTCTTGCGTCAATGTCGCATAAGAACCTAAAACCAAATATTTTTTTGACTTGGTTTTATAAATAAAACAGCCATAAGTCTCATCTTCTTCATGGAAAATTAATTCATCTTGAGAAGAATCGGTACCTAGTTTATGCTTGAAAATTTTGTAAGATCGAAGTGCATCATCCTTCCGAGTATAGAAAACAGTTTTGTTATCATTGGCCCAAACGGTTCCCCCTGTTGTATTTTCAATAACATCAGGTAACATTTTTCCAGTCTCCAAATCTTTAAATTGAATTTTATAAATTCTTCGACTCAAGGTATCTTCTCCATATGCAAGTATCTTGTTATTAGGGCTAACATTTCTACCTGCTATACGATAATAATCGTAAGGTTTAGCCAACTCATTTTCATCTAATAGAATTTCTTCAGGTGCATCTAGGTTATCTTTTTTTCTAGACATGATTCTGTACTCTTTTCCTTCTTCATATCGAGTGATATAATAATATCCGTTGTCTTTGTAAGGAACGGATTCATCATCTTGTTTGATTCGACCCACGATTTCGTCAAATAATTCTTTTTGAAATTTTTCAGTATGGGCAAGCATACTTTTCGAATAATCGTTTTCGGCATTTAGAAAAGCTAAAACATCTGCTGTTTGTGCATCAGGTTTTTCTGCTTTTTTTTGATCGTCTGATAACTTCATCCAGTAGTAGTCATCTACTCTGGTATCGTTGAACATGGTCATTTCATGTGCGACTTTTTTAGCCACAGGTGGTTTGACTTCTTGCTTTTGACTCATTGTAATTAATTTTGAATTGCTTTCTTTAGTTGCAGTAGAACTGTCGTTTGTACAGTTTGTAAAAATTAATAATACGAATAATAGTATTGGAGCGTTGCGAAAAATTACATTTTTCATGATTTTCATAGAAAGTTTGGTTTGGTAAAGAAATAATTATATTAGAGTTAATTCTGAATGATAAATTTTGAATTTTGAATGAGTCGAAAACCTTGTATTTACTAGGTTTTGAAATTCTCTATACAATTCTATTTAGAATAATCTCTATTGATTAAGGACAGCTTTTTTTTCGCAATGATGCATTTTTTTTTTCGAAAAATGAATTAGAATTTTTAGCCACAAACTAACGCTGACTTTTATGATTATCGAAAAGCGCGTTATAGAAAAAGTCATAAAAAGTCTGCGGCTAAAAAATAAAAACATTATTAAGTAGTCGGAGATAAGTAATCATGTATTTATGACGGTCTATTTTTCGCCTATCCTTCGTTACAAAAATACTCACTACCCGTTGGGGTAGCTCCGTTTTTTGTGCCTTGACTAGACAAAAAATAGCCTCAGTCAAAATACACAATTACTTATCTCCGACTACTTAACAATTACCTCACAGTTCAAAAACAAAAGGCTCATTGATAATCCTTTTTTTACTTGCCTTGTATGCTGAAGCATTTAAAAATAAAGTATCTCCAACTTGCTTTTTCCCATAACTCGCATGAATATGTCCAAAGAGATGCACCTTAGGTTTTATGCTTTTTACTTTTTTTAATAAATCCTTATCACCAGTAGAAGGTGAAAAAGGTGGTCGATCTAATATTGAATAGGGTGGTTGATGCGTCATTAAAATTTGAGTACCAATAGGAATGGTGTTCCAATCTTTTAAACTCCAACGAAGTGGATGACTAATTCCCCAAATCGAGACGTCTTCAATTTCGACACCTGAATGATCTAGTTTAACAACCCCATCAGGTATTTTAAAATTAATAAGGGACAATCTTGTTTTTAAATCAATATCATGATTACCACGGAGAAAAATTTTATGTTTAAAATCTAAATCTCCAATCCAATCCAAAAAATCTTCAATTTCTTCTACATTTCCCTGATTGCATACATCGCCTGAGTGTAGTAAGACATCACCTGTTGGCAAATCTAACTGTCGATGACAACCATGAGTATCGGAAATGGCTACAAATTTCATATTCATAAAAGTAAACCTACAAAATGAAAAAATGTAGCATTCTCCAAAAATTTATCGTCTAAGGTTTGATGAAAGGATGGAATTTATTTTAAATTTTGATGGTCGTTTTTATAATATGTCTAAATAGGATTGATAAGTCTTTGATAATCAGATTGTTATTATCATCTTCTTTAGAGTCCATATTTAGAAATAATGATATTTTGTCTAATAAATTTTGTCATAAATCTAAGAATACCAATATTGCATCCGCCTTATGAAATATTTTGGATGAATAATTTGTCTATAACAAAACCACAGTTCTCTTTTTTAAAAAACTGATGCAGCTCAATACATCATATCGTCAAATCTTAGCTATCAGCACTCCAATTATGTTGGGGAGTGCAGTACAAAATCTAATTGCTGCTACTGATGTTATGTTTCTATCTCGGTTGGACTCCAATTCCGATTTGGCAGCTATCGGTATTGTTGGTGCATTTTATTTGACGGTGGCTGCTGTAGGTTTTGGATTTTCCAAGGGAGGACAAATTATGATAGCGAGGAGAATGGGGGAAGGCAAAGAGGAAGAAGTAGGGAATATATTTTATACGATGGTTTATTTTGTATTTGCATTAGCAGTATTTATGTTTTTGTTTATGCAATATGGGGCATGGGAATTTTTTTCTTACTTCGTTGATTCTCCTGAGATTTTAATAAAATGTATCGAATATTTGAACTATCGTTCTTACGGCGTATTTTTTAGTTATGTGGGAGTAGCGATCGTGGCATTATATACAGGAGTGGCACGTCCAAAATTTATTGTGGTAGATACTTTGATATTAGCGTTCGTCAATTTTATTTTAAACTGGGGATTGATTTTTGGAAAATGGGGATTACCTGAAATGGGTATTGCAGGAGCAGGGCTGGCGAGTACGATCGCGGAAGTGGTGGCATTTGTAATCTTTGTAATCTATATTTACTTCGATAAGGAAGCTGTAAAATATAAACTCTTTAAGCTCCCTAAAATAGACTTTGATCTTTTTAAACAACAACAAAAAATTGCAACTCCAATTGTTGCTCAGGTGGTTGTAGGAATGGGGGCATCTTTTTTCTTTTTAAGTTTAGTGGAAAATCTTGGAGATCGTAAAAGTGCAATTACGTCGATGGTTCGAATTGTATATTTATTGTTATCTATTCCTTGTTGGGGATTTGCATCAGGAGTAAATACCTTGGTAAGTAATATGATTGGACAAGATAGAAGAGAAGAAGTGATGCCTGTAATTTGGAAAACGGCATTACTTTGTTTTGGTGTAACGTTGGTGATTTCTTTTCCAGTTATTGTTTTTCCAGAATATGTATTGTATCCAGTTTTTGGAGCGACGAGTATGGATTTGATTTATGAAGCAAAATATACCATGTATGTATTGTATGGAATTCTTTTAGTGTTTGCATTTGGAGGAGTTTATTTTAATGGATTGGCAGGTACAGGAGCGACTTTTTATGGGTTAAAAATTCAGAGTGTTTGTTCTGTTTTATATATTGCTTATATCGCTTATGCTATTAAATATGTACAAGTTGGTTTGGAGTGGGCTTGGGCTTCGGAGATTTTTTATTGGTTGGTGATTTGGGCTTTGACTTATATTTATTTGAAATCGGAGAAGTGGCATAAGTTGAAGGTGTGATTAGAAAATGATTTTTTAAAACCCCCTTTATAAATGGAAGAAGGTTGTAGATATTCTTTCCATAACCTTTGGATTTATATCTGATCGAAATGAAGTAAAACATATTTATTAAACAAAGGATTAAATTGATTTATGAAAAACTTAATCTACTTTATTTGTTTATTCCTTTTTGGTTGTTCAACAAATGCTCAACAAAAGAATAAATCGAATAGTATAATTGATAAAGGATTGGTGTTATCAGTTCAAGGAATTGATTTAACAAAATATGAAATAGAGGTAAGCAATTTTTATCAAATGAATCTTGATTCAATAACTAAAGACCATGTTTTATGCTATGCAGTTGATGAATGTGAAGAAGAACTCATCCGAGAATTAATAGAAAAAGGAGCAGATATAAATAAATTATGTAATAACGATGCTTTGATTACTGGTCTTGGATTTTGCTATGAAAATGTATTAGAACTTGTAGAACTTTTTATAAAAAAAGGAGCAGATATTAATGGTGTAGATCAAGAACATTCATCCTTTCTTTCTTATACCATTGCTGCCGATAATTTTGAATTAGTAAATTATATTTTATTAAACGGAGGAGATAAAAATCATAGAGATAAAAATGAGATCATGGGATGTTTACCGATTCATGCATGTGAGAGCATAGAGATGTTACAACTTTTAGAAAAAAAAGGATTTAAACTGAATGATGCTTGTTTCAATGGAGAAAATCTATTACACCTTGCTGCAAGAGGTAATTTTATTGAAATTGCAAATTATATTGTAGATAAGAAATTGATTGATAAAACCCAAAAAGATAAAAATGGGAAAAGACCACTTGATTATGCAATAGAAAAAAAATATAAAGAGATCCAAATGATCCTGAAGTAGAAAATAAAAATCAATGGAAACAAATATACTCCTAAGAAAAATACTAAAATTAGACCCTCCTAAAATATCCCAAGCTTTCCTAAGACAAGGTTGGAACAAACCAATCTCACAATACGAACAATATTTTCAATATCAAGAAAGTGGAAAAAGAGATATTATCATAGCAGAGTTAGATGGAGATTTTGCAGGATACCTTACTATCAAATGGCAATCAGATTACCCACCTTTTAGAGAAAAAGAAATTCCCGAAATTGTTGATTTTAATGTTTTAAAAAAATACCAAAGGCAAGGTATTGGAACCTGCTTAATGGATGAAGCTGAAAAAAGAATTAAGAAAGTATCTGATATTGCAGGAATTGGATTTGGCGTTTATGAAGATTATGGTGCAGCTCAAATTCTATATATTAAACGAGGTTACGTACCTGATGGGAGAGGAATAATTAAAAATTCTGTTCCAATAAAATATGGCGTTTCTGTTTCGATTGACGATAGTGTTGTATTTTGTTTGACAAAAAAATTATAAATATGGTTTTCAGTTTTAGAAAAAAAATATTGGAAATAAAAATTGTAATTATTTTCATTTTAATATTTCAAATATTTGGATGCAGCAGCCAACCCAACAAAACAGAAAATCCAAAAAATAATACTGAGAAAACAGAATTATCTTTTCCAATAATCAATAACATAGATCAGGTAACTAGAGACCCCTTACTCATCTCACATGATTTTGGCGAAACATGGATCAATGTAAGTCAGGATTTACCTTCTGAAATACAAGTTTCATTTTTAGAACAAAAAGGAAATGAAATCGTAATGGCTACAGATAATATGGCATTATTTATTAGTGATAAAGATAGAACAGAATGGAAGCAAATCGGAATTGATTTGCCCAGTAAAAAAATAAATGCACTTCATGTTTCAGGTAATACGATCTACGTTGGGGTTTATCAAAAAGGAATCTATAAAAGTGATAACAATGGTATTACATGGACTGTCCTAAATAATGATTTGCCAAATTTAAATGTACAATCCATATGGAAATTTGAAAATAAATTATTCGTTGGAACGGATGAAGGCATTTTTAAATTTTTAAAAAATAAAAACACTTGGAGGCGAGTAGGAGAACCAATTCAGGTTTTGAGTTTGTATTCTTATAAAGAGAATCTGATTGCAGGAACAAGTCAAGGTACAATGATGTCGTCGGATAAAGGCGAAAATTGGAATTGGATAAGAAAAGAAGGAGCCGTACATTACACTCACAATATTGGAAAAAGAATTGTTGAATTACATTTAAGTGGAGATTTGTTTTTTTCAGATGATTTGGGAAATAATTGGGTGGAATCTCAATATCAACCGAGGAGGGGGGCCTATATTTACGAATTGGTTAAAGTAGGGGATTACTATATCATGAGTAATAATTATGGAATTCACCGCTCTTCAGATGAAGGGAAAAATTGGGATCATATTTATAAAACTGAATCAATGGGATTTTTTGATTTTTTAGTAATCGACAATAAAATATATGGAGGAACAAGAGCTTGGGATGAATATAGAAAAAGAAATAATTAAAAGATGAATAGAAGAAAATTTATTGGAAAAGCTGGAGTTTTGGGAGCAACAGCATTGCTACCATTATCAGGTTGTTCTACATCGGAAGAGCAAAAATATAAAATGGGATACCAATTATATTCTATTCGAGATGAAATGGCTAAAGATCCCATTGCTACTTTAAAAGCATTAAAGGCAATGGGATATGAGGATTTTGAAACCTATGGTTACGAGCCTGTAGAGGATTCATTTTATGGTTTTAAATCATTAGAGTTCAAAAAGATTTTGGAGGATTTACAACTCACGACTTCAAGTGGGCATTTTGGATTTTCTCCCTTCCTCAATCAATCTGATGATGCATTAAAACGTTTTGTAGATCAATGTATCAAAGGAGCGAAAGTTTTAGATATGAGTTATATCACCTGGCCTTGGATTGCTCCTGAACTAAGAACTCTTGACAATTTTAAATTAATGTCTAAAAGACTAAATGTGATAGGTGAGCAAGTAACAGCTGCTGGCCTTGGCTTTGCTTATCATAATCATGGCTTTGAATTTACAGATCATGATGGCGAAAATGGGTTTGATATTATTTTAAAAGAAACTGATCCTTCGCTAGTCAAACTCCAAATGGATATGTATTGGGTGATGCATTCTGCTAATTTTACTCCAAAAGAATTAGTGAAAAAACAACCCAAGCGGGTTGTGATGTGGCATATCAAGGACATGGATAAAATATCTAGAGACTATACAGAATTAGGGAATGGCTCGATTGATTATACCAAAGAACTTCCTGACCCTGTTGAATCTGGCCTTGAGTTTTATTTTATTGAGCAAGGCGGAAATTATGCGCACAATTCTACAAAAAGTGCAGCTGATAGTGCGGAATATTTTAAAAGAAATTTACAACAATTTCTATAACCCTATTTTAAAAATCAATCTACAAATCACAGAACCCTATGTTCCAAATTATAAAAGACGACGACTGGCTTGCACCCTACGAACCAGAAATCAAAGCAAGATATCAACGCTTTCAAGATACCCTCCAATGGATCAAAGATGAATATGGAAGCTTGAAAAAGTATGCTTCCTTCCATCAATATTTAGGATTTCATTATGATAAAAATAAAAACGGTTGGTACTATCGAGAATGGGCACCAGCTGCAAGTGCATTGTTTTTATTAGGAGATTTTAATGAATGGAATGAAGAAAGTCATCCAATGTATGAGAAGGGAGAAGGGATTTGGGAAATATTTTTACCTGATGAAAATGGCGAACCTCAACTTAAACACGAGCAATTGATAAAGGTGCGAATTCATAGTAATGGCCATGTGCGGAACCGAATTCCTGTTTATATAAAGCGAGCTGTTCAAGATGAAGAAACGAAAATTTTTGGCGGACAAATTTGGAACCCTAACAAAACATTTACATGGACTGATGAGGGTTTCGTTTTTGAAAAAGATACACCGCCTTTAATTTATGAAAGTCATGTAGGTATGGCTCAGGAAAAAGAAGGTGTAGGAACTTACCGAGAATTTGCAGATTTGACTTTACCACGGATTCATAAGTTGGGATATAATTGTATTCAAATGATGGCCATTCAAGAGCATCCTTATTATGGCTCATTTGGTTATCATGTGAGTAGTTATTTTGCGCCTACCTCTCGTTTTGGAACTCCCGAAGATTTAAAATATTTAGTCAATAAAGCCCATGATTTAGGCATTGCAGTTGTTTTGGATGTCGTGCATTCTCATGCTGTAAAAAATATCGAAGATGGTTTAAATGATTTCGATGGTTCAGGAAAACAATATTTTCACGAAGGCGAAAGAGGTTATCATCCATCGTGGGATTCCAAATTATTTGACTATGGAAAAGATGAGGTACGACGATTTTTATTATCTAATGTAAAATATTGGATGGAAGAATTTCACTTTGATGGATTCCGATTTGATGGTGTAACTTCAATGCTATATCATCATCATGGACATTTTGTTAGCTTCGATCATTATGATAAATATTTTAGAGAAGGAGTAGATCACGATGCAATTATTTATGCCCAGTTGGCGAATACTTTGATTCATGAATTAAATCCTAATGCACTTTCGATTGCAGAAGATATGAGTGGAATGCCTGGACTTTGTCAACCTATGGAGGCAGGAGGATTGGATTTTGATTATCGACTTGGAATGGGAATTCCTGATTATTGGATAAAATTATTAAAACATTCCAAAGATGAAGATTGGAATATCCATGAGATTTGGGATGTTTTGAATAATCGAAGATTTAAAGAAAAAACAATTTCCTATTGTGAATCACATGACCAAGCGATGGTAGGCGATAAGGCATTGGCGTTTTGGTTGATGGATAAGGAGATGTATTTCCATATGTCCAAAACTGATACAGATTGGGTCATTGAACGTGGAATTGCTTTACATAAAATGATTCGATTGATTACGCTTGGTTTGGGTGGAGAAGGATATTTGACTTTTATGGGAAATGAATTTGGTCATCCTGAATGGATTGATTTTCCAAGAGAAGGAAACAATTGGAGTTATAAATATGCTCGACGACAATGGTCTTTGGTGGATAATCCTGAATTAAAATATGAATGGCTAAATGATTTTGATGCGGCTATGATTCATTTGTTTCGAGAAAAAAATATACTTGCAGTTTCTCAAGCGGAGCAATTGAATATGGACACTCAAAATAATGTGATTATTTTTGAAAAAAATGGTGCAGTCTTTTTATTTAATTTCCATCATACTAATTCAATTCCTAATTATAAATTTAAAGTTTCCCAAAAAGGGAAGTATCAAGTCGTATTGAATTCTGATGATAAGAAATTTGGAGGACATCATCGGATTGATGAAAATGTTATTTTTGAGACTTTTGAAGAAGGTGGGAATGTAATGTTACAAGTATATTTGCCGAATCGAACTGCGTTTGTTTTACGTTCTACGTAGCTGCGGGTTTTAACCCGCAGAAAAAATAAGAAAAGCAGACAACATAGTTGTCTGCTTTTTTATAACTTTTTTCAAAAAAACAATATAATTACATTTTTTGATTTTTTATTAAAATCAAAAAAAATGTTTTTTCTGCGGGTTAAAACCCCAGGGCTGAACAGTTCTAAAGATCGCTAATATGTTTAGCGGATAAAAAATTAAAAAGTTCATTGACTTTGTTGGCAAAAAAAGTTGTTGCAGTTTTCATTGATGAAAAACCTAAACAACGATAAATATTAATAGCAATATCTTGTATCACCGATAAATTTGCAGCTGCGTGGTTATGTCGGATACCATTTTTATCTTCATTAAAATGAGTGTCTTTCACGTAATGAATTTTATTTTCAATTCCCCAATGACCACGAATACCTTGAGCTACAGTCTGTGCTAAATCAAAAGCATAACTAGTGATATAATAATGTTTTTCAGAATAATTACCATCATTGTTTTTTTTATCAGGTCGATTACCAAATCGATGAACATAAATTATTCTCTTTATACCTTTCCATTTTGGGTCAATGCCATTGGTTTGAGTATATATTTCGCAATACCGATTTTCATTTCTTCCCCGACTTTTTTCTTCTTTTAGAAAACTGTTAATTGGAGTATTTTCAGAGATATTTTTTTTGAGTTGTTGGAGCAATTTTGGTTGGTTTGCTTTTGCTTCTAAAACATAGTCATTCCCAGTTGATAAAATTATTTCTACTGTTTTTTTTGGCAATGTAAGGCATCTAAAGTGATAATAACTCCTTTACATTCAAGTGTTTTAAGTAGTTTTTGCATTGCTTTTAATTCGGTAGATTTATTTTTGGTTGTTGCGCAATGAGTTACGATTTCTAATTTTTGGCTAAATAAGCGAACCATTAATTCAAAATCGTGATCATGTCCATGAGCGTCTTTTACAGTACTTCTTAAAACTTTTCCATCTCCGCTTAACCACTCGTTTTTTTCAATAGTTACAAAGCTTTTAATCCACTTTAGAAAAATTTTATTGATAGATTCGAAATCTAAGCGTTGCATCACCGTTCGCAATTGAGTATGTTTTATGGGAGGATGTTTCAGTTGGAACATCGAAATAAATTCTTTCGAATTGCCTTCCATAAAACGAGCAGTTGCTCGATAGCCAGAATGACCACTTAGATAACTCATTGTTATCATACATAATAATGCTGGTAATGGATTTCTTAATCCTGACTCTTTTCTTGGATCAGTAAGTTGCTCAAAACATTCGTATAAACTCATTTTCTTTTTTGCCAACAATTTCAATGAACTTTTTTTCTTTTCCAAATTACGCATTAGTAATTTTTAGAACTGTTCAGCCCTGGGGTTAAAACCCGCAGTTACGTAAAACGCGAAAAACGTATTATTTTATCACCCAACCTAACGTAATACTAATCGTCTCATCAGGCATAATTTGTCCATCAAAAGGAACATCATTTTGAGTAACTTGAACTCGCCCCGAACTCACAGGTACATTCGTTTTTTTCCTAAATAACTCCTTCCGCTCTTGCATCCAAATGTCTTGTCTTCTATGAAATGGCATAAAGTAAGTCCCTCGAATATAAAACTCCCGCGCAGGATTTAATTCAATCGCCATTTCCGCAGACAGTTTAAGATTATGAGTACGACTGCCGTAATTTAATTTGATGTCGTTAGCTTTGAACTTTTTACCTTCGATTTTAAATTTTCCATAATCATTATCACCCAATCCAAGTTTACGATAATATTTTAAATTCGAATATTGAGCAGTTGCTCTAAAGAAAAATGGACGTTGTTTTGAAAGATTCATTTGTAAACCCACACCTATCGAACGCTCTTTGTATCGACTATCAGCAAAGTCTAATGCTGAGCCAAATCGCATAAAGAAATTTCTCTTAAAGAAAATATCAAAATCTACACTTCCAATAATTTCAAACTCCCGACCTTTCATTTCGTCAGAAAGAGACAGGATCGTTTCTCTAGGCTCATCATCTGATAGGATAGTGATCCCCATTTGATTTTTTGCAGTTGAAATTAAATGAGTACCCAACCCAAATGAAGCACTAAATTTATTATAATCTCTTTTCTTTTTCTTCTTCTTTTTGTTTCTATTAAGTGCTGTATTATATTGTTGAATTTCGCTCAAGTCAAGATCCATATTTTCCTTTTCAGCACGTTCTTGTTGTTTTACATATTCGATAGAATCTCTTCGTAACTGAAGTTCAGCCAAGTAAACAGGATCAAGTGCTTCTCTTGCTTTTTTTTCATTTTGCATTTGTTCTACACTTGCCGCCAATGCTGCATTTAGAGGCGTGGTATTATAGTTTGCCCAAAAATCAGGATCGTAGTTTCCAGTCATTCGAGTGAATCGTTGATTCCGTTTCATTCGATCCAAGTAGGGGAGTTGCCCTGATTTTTTAGGATTGATTTGAGTAATTTTTACTTCATTGGTATAGATGCCTCCGCCTCCATAAACTCCTCTGCGGAAGGCATCGCTGAAATACCATTTTTTTCCTATTTGTTGATAATTAACGATGTAAGAATTTCCTTTCCAATTTCCTGAATACAAAGGATAGTTATTCCATTTTTTTAAACCTTCTTGTGTGATTTCAAATTCACCTTTGATGATCGCGTATGAGTTTTTATCAATATAAACTCTACCTTTCATCCTTGCTGATGGGGCACGCTTTTTCTTTGGACCAAAAAACCAAGAGAATTCACCTTTTTCGCCTTTCCATTTTTGTGAACCAATTGATTTTTTTGTTTTTGCAGGAGGTGCATCATAATCTTTATTAAATGCAATAATATAAACGGGATTCCCATTGTAAGTAGTCATTCCTTCTATCCAATATTTATAAACTGGAAAAAACTTTTCTTGTAAAAAGTCCTCTCGATTATAAACAAAATCAAAACGATGTGCTGCCATATGACCTGACGAAAAACCTCCTGAAACAGTTGTGTCTAATGGATTTCTAATATTTATTTTTCGACCTTCTACTAGGCTTACTTGTCCTTCCTTTTTACTTTTATAACTTTTTTTATAAACATTTAATACACCTTCCGCTAGGTAAATATATTGTGAATCTTTACCAGTTCTTGCTTCTCGGTAAAATGCTAAATCTGTATGGCCATGAGTAGGATAGTTTTTAGGAATTCGTTTGACTGCTTTTCGAATGATGCTTTCCACAGCATTTTCTCCAAGTACTTCAATTTCTGTAATACTGGTAGGTTCTGGTTCTATTTTTATTGTAGCTGGATTACCAAGTTCTTCTACTTTTTTTCTAAAAGTTTTATAACCGATGAAGGAAACCGTTAGATCTTTATCTTTTTTATCACTTGGTATTTTAAATTCAAATTCACCTTTGTCACCCGTTGTCGTTCCTATTCCTAACTCTGGAATTCCGATGTGTGCATGAGGTAAAGGTTGACGAGTTTCTTGATCGACAACTTTTCCTTTTAAGGTGAATTTTTCTTGAGCGAGGGTGAAATTTGAAATAAAAAGCAGGCTAACTAATAGCAAGAATGGAGCTTTCATATGTTGTTGTTTTGTTGAATGGTTCTTAGTTATAGGTATTTCTAAAGGAAGACGAATGATAGGTATTAAATGTTACAAGGACGAATTTTATTTTTCTAATAAAATGGAAATGCTGTTTTTAGTCAAAAAATATTCGAAAATACGTCTTTAAGTACCGTGACTCTCCCGAGTCGCGACGTTATTCGACAAACAAGATATTCGAAAAAATAAAGCAATCAAGTTTTCGAAAAAGTCAAAATAACTTGTTTGTCGAAAGACGTCACGACTCGGGAGAGTCGTGTTACTTACAGACGTGTGGTTAAAAATCAAAACCCCGAATCTTATTGAAAAGATCCAGGGTTTTGATTTTTCCTTAAATGGAAAAAAATTATAGTAATTTTTTCAAGGCAGGTTCTAATGCTGCCCCTCTTGGGTTGATTGCTGCAATTTTTCCATCTCTTCCGATTAAGAAAGTTTTTGGAATAGAAGAAACACCGTATGACTTGGCTACCGGTGAACTCCAATGTTGCAAATCACTTACATGATAAGGCCACATCAACTGATCTTTTTCAATCGCTTGAACCCATTTAGTTTTAGCAGAATTCATTTGCTGATCTATCTGAGATTGATCTTTTAATCGAGGTAGAACTCTTGGGTGGATACCATCCAAAGAAACGCTAAATACTTCAAAACCTTCTTTGTTGTATTTTTTATAAGTGTTCACCACGTTTGGATTTTCCTTACGACAAGGTCCGCACCAGCTAGCCCAAAAATCAAGAAGAACTACTTTTCCTTTTAAATCACTTAATGAATATGATTTTCCATCAGGACTTGTTAAAGAAATATTTGGTGCAGGTTCTCCGATTCTTACTTTTTGTTGAGCGAGTTGTGCTGCTAATTGAGCATCCAAAGTTTGAACATTTTTTTCCAAATCTTTAGTCACTTGAGCATTAGCAAATTGAGTTTTCATTTTTGCTAAAACTGCTTTTTGCACATCAAGTTTGTCGCCCATCGCAGTTAATCCAGCTTGAGCTGGGAAAACCAAATCAGCTCCTAATAATCCTACTAAAGGACTTTTAGCACCCATTAATTTTAATTTGGCTTGTTCAGAAGTTGGACGTTGAGCAATAAAACCTTTCATGATTTCATAAAACTCATTAGTAGGTTCTGAACCAGTAACGGTTACTCCAAAATTATTGATAGCATTCAAATCACCGTTAAGAGTGATTGTTTTTTCTCCACCATTCATCAATAAGTTATTTTTTTGAGCTCCAACTCTGAATCGATAAATGCCTGGAGAAAAACCTTCAGGGATTTGTAATTCAAATTTCCCATTACCATCTATTGCAGCTTTTCCGATTACTCGATTAGAGTTTGCAATAAATTGATCTACAAAAATTTGAAGATTGGCAGCGTTGGTAAAAGAACCTTTGATGGTCGCTGCTCCTGCTACAGAAGTATTTGAAGAATTAGGTGTAACAGCTCCAACGGTTGTTGTTGGGGCAGCTGCGGCACTACCAGCCTCTTTATTTCCACATTGGAAAAAAGAAAAAACCATTAATGAAAAGGCGATAAGAGTTACTATTGATTTATTCATAAGAAATATATTATGATAATTTAAAAATGAAATTTGCTAATGAAATAATGATTCAAAATTATGAATTAATGATTACGGATTTTCTTAAATCATATTTATTCCATTAAGATTCAAAATATATAGAACATCCATAATTTTGAATCAATAATCTTAAATCAAGCTAATCACTAACATTTTCAAGTATAAAACTAAGAATTCTCCAATTTGTTTTCAAGGGTAGTATCAAAAGTGTGTTTCCAATCAGCGACATTTCCATAATCTTCCCCATCAATATTGATTTTACTTCCAAAAACTTTTCCAAGTTGAGTATGTGCAATATTTTGTTTTTCTAGGAAATGCAAGAAAGTCATCTCGTGCCAAGGCTTAATTGTAACGACGATTCTGCTTTGTCCTTCTCCAAATAAATAAGCATCTTTCCGGAAATTGAGATCAGTTTTGATTTCAAAACCGTTGTTTTCAACCATTGCACTTTCTACTAGATTTACAAATAATCCACCATCCGAAACATCATGAGCAGATGCTACTAATTTTTCAGAAATCAACTTTTGAACTTTTGATTGCAAATCAAACTCTTCATTCAAATCAAAATGTGGAGTAGGAGAGTGATGAACATCATGTACAACTCTTAAATATTCTGAAGAGTTGATATCATTATGTGATTCTCCTAATAAAAAGATCAAATCTCCTTCAGCTTTAAATCCTAGAGTCATTTGATTTTTATGATCATCCAAAATTCCCAACATACCAATAGTAGGTGTTGGATAAACTGGCTCGACTACATCATCAATTACTGATTGGTTATAGAAACTTACATTTCCACCAGTTACAGGTGTATTGAATTTTCTACAAGCATCCCCCATTCCTTTGATCGCATTTTCAAATTGATAGTACACTTCTGGATTATAAGGGTTTCCAAAATTTAAACAATTGGTGATTGCAACAGGTACTCCTCCTGAACAAGTGATATTTCTTGCAGCTTCAGAAACTGCAATCATTGCACCTTTATATGGATCAGCGTAAACATAAGCTGAATTACAATCGGTAGTTACCGCCAATGCCTTTTCAGTTCCTTTTACTCTTACCAATGCAGCATCGGAAGGTTGGTTGGTACTCATGCTATTGGTTCGTACCATAGAATCGTATTGTTCGTACACCCATCTTTTGGAAACGATGTTTGGTGATGAAAATACTTTTTTAGCAGTAGCGATAAAGTCAGTAGGTTGTTCGATTTTTTCAACATCAAATGCATTGACTTTTTCTAAATATTTAGGAACTGCAGAATCTCTTTTATAAATTGGAGCACCTCCACCTAGCACTAAAGAGTCAGCATCTACGTCAGCAATCAATTCTCCATTTTCAAAAAACTCTAATCGTCCAGTATCTGTTACTACTCCAATTTCTTCACATTGCAAATCCCATTTATCAAATACATCAAACAATAAATGCTCTTCTCCTTTTTTTGCAACAATTAACATTCGCTCTTGGCTTTCGCTCAATAGAATTTCGAAAGGCTTCATGTTGGCTTGCCGAGTAGGAACTTTATCCAAATGAATAATCATTCCTGTTCCACTTTTTGCACTCATTTCAGAAGTCGAACAAGTGATCCCTGCTGCACCCATATCTTGCATTCCTACCACCGCTCCAGTTTGGATTGCTTCCAGCGATGCTTCTAATAATAATTTTTCTTGGAATGGATCACCTACTTGTACTGCTGGTAAATCATCAGCAGAATCTTCAGTCAAATCAGCAGATGCAAATGTTGCACCATGGATTCCATCTTTACCAGTTCGAGAACCTACGATCAAAACTGGGTTCCCTGGCCCGTCAGCAATAGCAGAACAAGTATCTCCTGCTTTTACTAATCCAACTGACATCGCATTCACTAAAATGTTTTGATTGTAGCAATCATTGAAATATACTTCACCTCCTACAACTGGTACTCCAAAACAATTTCCATAGTCTCCAATTCCAGAGACCACACCTTTTACTAAATGCTGCGTATGTTTACGATCAATATTTCCAAAACGAAGAGAATTTAAAGAAGCGATTGGGCGAGCACCCATCGTAAAAATATCTCTATGAATTCCACCAACTCCAGTTGCCGCTCCTTGGTAAGGTTCGATGCATGAAGGGTGGTTATGAGATTCAATTTTGAAAGCACATCCTAAGCCGCCACCAATATCCACCAAACCTGCATTCTCTTCACCTGCTTCTACGAGTAAGCGTTCGCCTTCGGTTGGAAGGGTTTTGAGTAGTGTGATAGAATTCTTGTAAGAACAATGCTCTGACCACATTACGGAGTAAATACTTAATTCAGTAAAATTAGGCGTACGCCCCATGATACCTTTGATTTTCTCGAATTCTTCAGCGGTAAGACCTAGATTTTTTGCCGTTTCGGCAGTAACATTGGGTTCTGTGATTTGCATATTGATTGAATTATTTTGTCTGATTTTCTCAAAATGCAAAGATAGGTTTAGTAATTAAAAATGGATAAATATTGAAGGGAAATTTGATGAAATGTTGGTAAACCATTGAAGATGTATTAAACAATCCTCGGAAGGAGAGTTTAAATTTTAGATTCGAGCCTTCTTTCAAAGTTTTGAGGTAGAAGTAAATTAAACTTTAGGATTTTATAGATGTAATTGATTATCAAAGAGTTAGGTCGATTGTCAAAAATGTTGCCATTAGCAACTTTCAGAAAAAAAGCGGTCATTGTGATTGCTGTAGGTAAACCACTACCATAGCAGCGCAACTTCTATCACAAAATTTATCACAATGAACCACATACCAACAAAGTTAACAGAAAAAGATTTTGAACAATACATATTGCCATTTTTAACCAAAGCCAAACGAGGTTTTGTTAGTTCGATCCCCTTGTATTTGATTTTCAATGGGATCCTGTATAAACTATATACAGGATGTCAATGGAAATCATTACCGACAAAAAACTTCAAGGATGAAGAAAAAGATATTGAATTGAGTTATCAAGCCTTTTACTACCATTTTCGAAAATGGTCGGTAGACGATAGCTTTCAATATGTGTTTAAAGCATCAATTGTAGCGATCATGTTTCACTTGAATGTTTCAGAAATCAATTTGGACGGGACGCATACTATTGCTAAAAAAGGAGGAGAAGAAGTAGCTTATCAAGGTCGTAAAAAAGCTAAGACCAGTAACATTTTACCTGTAACAGACAAGGTGGGCAATATTCTTGGTTTTCTACCTTTGACGGCAGGAAATCACAATGATGCTTACCAGTTAAAGAATAGATTGTCTAATTTTTTTCAAGAACTCCGTTACTTTAAATGGCTTTCTATCGAAGGAGCATTCTTTAATGCTGATAGTGCTTTTAATTCCAAGGCGGCTCGCAAAGTAGTATTCAATTTTGGACTTATTCCAAATATGCCTCAAAATAAGAGGAACAGGAAAAAAGTAAAAAGAGGCCGTAAAGTGCTGTTCAACAAAAAGGTATATGATAATAGATATACCAATGAACGTACCCATGCTTGGGTAGATAAATTCAAAGGTGTATTGATTAGATTTGATAGAAAAGCTAGCCATTGGCTGGCTTCAAATTTCATCGCCTTTGCAATGGTTAATCTGAGAAATGTAATCTAATTGTTACATTTTTCTGCCAAAGTGGTATGGCATTATATTTGACTTTCGGCATTCTTCTTTGGTATTAGGGCAATTGCACAGAAATCAAAAGTTTAATTTACTTCGTATTAAAATGGATGTTACAATCTGTATTTTGGAATACATCTTGTAGATTATGGAAAAGAAAATATCCATCTTAAAAATGAAGAGAAAATTACTTATATTTTATCTAGGCATTATGTTGTTTTTGATTATGATATGTGGAGATTCGAAACCATATAGTGGATCAGAAAATAAAATTGATGTAGTGGTTGATTCCGTTACCGAAAATCGATATGGTTTCCTAAAGGATATAGTCGAGGACAATGAAGAGTTGTATATAAAAGTAGACTATGCGAATTATTTGACAGGAAAAGAAGCTTTTGATGCAGAATGGAGAGACCAAGCATATTTTATAGATGGTCTAGATACGATTTCAAATATCACCAATGGATATTATATTTCGAATGTCAATCCTAAAATTAGAACTTTTAAGATCGGAAAAAATACTAAAATTGAAAATATTATTGCCGATGATGGGACACATAGAATGAGTCCAACTAAAGATCTAAATATAGAACAGCTTAAAGAATATATCAAAATGAATTCGCTTTTAATGCTCTATACTGAACATGGAATTGTGAAAAGAATTGATGAGCGATTTATGCCTTAGTTATATCTTTAGGGCAAAATTATTTAAGAAATTCAAAACCTTCACCTGTCAGATTTTGAACATTTTTAGTGATCTTTTCTAATTCCCAATCCCACCATTTTGCTTTTAATAATTTTTCAATTTTCTCATCAGAAAAACGTTTTCGAATCAACTTCGCCGGATTGCCACCTACGATAGAATAAGGTTCTACATCTTTGGTAACGATACTTCCTGATGCAATGATTGCCCCATCTCCAATCGTCACTCCTGCCATGATCGTCGCTTTGTATCCAATCCAAACATCGTTGCCAATTGTAGTATCACCTTTGGTTGGGTAAGTTTTTCCTTCCATTGCTTTTTCCCATCCATTTCCAAAAATCGCAAATGGAAAAGTAGAGACACTTTCGGTCAAATGATTTGCCCCATTCATAATAAAAGTAACCCCTGAAGCAATCATACAGAATTTTCCAACAATCAATTTATCACCCGTAAAATCAAAATGGTATTTTACATTTTTTTCAAAATTATGAACGTCTTCGAAATCATCATAATAAGTGTAATCTCCTACGATGATATTGGGATTGGTGATGATGTTTTTTAAAAAACATAATCGGTCGTAGTGAGGGAGAGGGAACTTTATATTTTTATCTGGTCCTTTCATAGTTTTGGTTTTTTTTCGAAAGTTGGTGAGAAGGGAATACGGATGATGCGGATGCGGCGGATGCGGCGGATTTTACATGGATTTTTCTTAGAACGTTTATTGGATTTTTTTTATAAAAAAGTCAAACACGAGATTCGAAAAAAAATCCATGTAAAATCCGCTGCATCTGCGTCATCCGTGTTCCCATCTCACCAATTTTCAAATTTTTTCAAATTAAAAATAAAAAAACAATCCCGAATCTTCAATAAAGAAAATTCGGGATTATATTGTTATGAAAAAAGAACTAATTATTTAAATTCAATCATATAAGGCATTCTAGCTTGTACGCCTCTAGTTTGCATCATTTCTTTTAATGCTTTTACATGAGGGTATACTTTACCAAATTCTGCTTCTAAAACATTATCGATAACAGTTTTTGCCATAGGTTCTTTATCTCCTTTTTTCATAAAATCATCCAAGAATTGTTGCAAAGGTTCTTTTACATTTGGATATTCTTTTAATCGATAATTAGAGATTCCTGCTTTTTCAACAGCCAATTCAATGGCATCATCCAAGTCTCCAATTTTATCAACCAAGCCAATCTCCAATGCTTTTTCTCCTGTCCAAACTCTACCTTGCGCATACTCATTAACAGCTGCAATACTTTCATATCCACGTCCTTCTTTTACTCGAAGTAAAAAATGATCATAGAATTCATTGGTAAATTTTTGAAGTTGATTACCTTCGGCTACATCCAAATCTAAGAAAGGAGTTATTCCCGTTGAGAACCTTGTCGTTTTTACGGTATCAACTTCAACTCCAAGATGTTTTTTAGCACCTTCTTCCCAACTTGGAATCATTGTAAATACTCCAATTGAACCTGTAATTGTATTTCGTTGAGCCAAAATTGCATCAGAATTTGCAGCAATATAATATCCACCAGAAGCTGCAACATCACCCATTGAAGTGACTACTATTTTTCCATCCGCTTTAGCTAATTCTAATTCTCTCCATATATTTTCAGAAGCCATTCCACTTCCTCCACCTGAATTGACACGCATGACAATTGCTTTTACATTATCATCTTTTCTAGCTTTTCGAATAATTCGAGCATATTTGTCACCACCTACACTTCCAAGTGTACCTTCTCCATCAACAATAGTTCCTTCCGCATATACCACTACAACTTTATTGCTAGAACTAAAATCTTGAACGCCTGCAACAACCTCTGTATAATCAGATAATCCGATGGTTGGAATTTTTGCATCGTCACTTAAACCAAGTCGTTCCCTTAATTCATCGAGAACTTCGTCTTTATATTTTGCGGCATCAACTAATCCACTAGCTACAGCTTCTTTTGAATTTAGTATGAATCCTTGGTCAGCTATACTTCTTAATTCTGCAGGAGTCATGTTACGAGATGCTCCAACATCATCTAAATAAACCTTGTACATCCCTTCCAAATATTCTCTTACCTGAGTTCTATTTTGTTTACTCATTTCAAAAAGTCGATAAGGCTCGGTGGCACTTTTAAATTGACCTGCATATTTGACTTGCATTTTTACACCCATCTTATCGAGCATTCCTTTAAAAAATGGAATCGTTGCAGAAAATCCATCAAACTCCATAATCGAAAATGGATTGATATAAATTTTATCTGCAGCAGATGCGATATAATATGTTCCTCTTGAGTATGCTTGAGCATACGCCATTACAAACTTCCCACTTTTCTTAAAATCAAGGATCTCATTTCGAAGGTAAGATGCATTGGCTTGCCCTAATCCAAGACTCGAAAGATCAATCATTATTCCTTGGATATCATCATCAGTAGTGGCATGTCGAATAGCTCGTACCATATCATGAAGGCCAAGAATACTTCCTGTTTCAATATCAAAACGATCCATTTCGAGATTATTAGTTTTCTCAGGAACGGCTCCATTAAGGGAAATTTTAAGAACAGAATTGGATTTTACAGTTGGGGCAGAATCAGTACTAAATGCATTTATTGACTTCGTGACCATGGCACTTCCCACCGAAAATAACAATATTCCTGCAAGGGTCATTCCGAGGCAAGAGGCAAAAACGAATTTTACAAAATCTTTCATATTTGATTAGCTATTTTAATAAATATTTGTGTTTCAATTTTAATTGCACAAAACTAATGTATTACACGCTTTTTTGTTTAAAAATGTTTTGCAAAAATAAACTAACTACGATATATAAAGTATCTTTTTAGATTAAACCACATTTATAGGGGAGAAACGGAGATTTTATTAGATTTTGATTGGGATGGTTTGATATGGTTTGGAGTAGTTTGAGATTGTTTGAAATGGTTGTCGAATAATTTAGAAAACGTTTATTCAAAATTATACGACAACCATTTCAAACAATCTCAAACTACTCCAAACCATATCAAACCATCCCAATCATCCAAACCATTTCCCATTTTTCCAAATTAAAAACATTGTGTTATATTTACACCAACACATTTTAACCTAATTAAAACTCTCAAAACATGAAACGAAAAATCAGAATGGGGATGGTTGGAGGAGGACGTGGTGCCTTCATCGGAGCTGTCCATAGAATGGCTGCGGCACTTGATGGAGAAATAGAATTAGTCTGCGGAGCATTCAGTAGTAATCCTAAAAAGTCAAAACTTTCAGGGCAAGATTTATACTTACCTGCCGATCGAGTTTACGGAACTTATCAAGAAATGATTGAGAAAGAATCTCAATTACCTGAAGGCGAACGAATGGATTTTATCAGTATCGTTACGCCAAATCATATGCATTTTGGTCCTGCAGAAATGGCTTTGAAAAATGGTTTTCACGTAGTGTGTGATAAACCGATTTCTTTTAATTTAAAGGAAGCCAAAGCCTTGCAAAAGTTAGTAAAAAAGACAGGACTTGTTTTCGCATTGACTCATAATTACACAGGCTACCCAATGGTGAAACAAGCCAAGATGATGATTGCAAAAGGGAAGCTTGGAAAAATCCGTAAGATTGTTGTTGAATATCCTCAAGGTTGGTTGTCCACTTTTTTAGAGGGAAGTGATCAAAAACAAGCAGCTTGGCGAACAGATCCAAAACGTTCTGGAATTGCTGGGGCGATGGGAGATATCGGAACACATGCAGAGAATTTAGCAGAATATATTTCGGGATTAAAAATCAAACGGATGTGTGCTGATCTTTCGATTTTGGTAGATGGACGTTTGTTGGATGATGATGGGAATGTATTGTTAGAATTTGATAATGGAGCAAAGGGGATTTTGTTTGCAAGTCAAATTTCCGCAGGAGAAGAGAATAATTTAAAGATCAGAATTTATGGCGAAAAAGGTGGTTTGGAGTGGCATCAAATGGAACCTAATTCATTGATAGTCAGATGGTTGGATAAGTCGACAGAAGTCATGCGTACTGGCGTTGGAAAACTTTACCCTGAAACAAATGCACATACTCGATTACCTGCGGGACACCCAGAAGGTTATTTGGAAGCGTTTGCAAATATCTATCGCAACTTTGCATTTTGTGTACGTGCTCACATTGCTGGGAAAAAGCCTAACAAGATATATACGGATTTTCCTACTGTGGATGACGGAGTGCGTGGAATGCAATTTATTGAAAAAGTTGTAGCATCTAGTAAGAGTAAAAGTAAGTGGACAAAATTTTAATTTAATAATAATATTGTTTGAAGTTGTTTGGGATTGTTTGAATTAATTTAAAGTTGTTTCTAAACTATTTCAAACAATCCCAAACAACTTCAAACCATTCTAAACGATATAAAAAATGGGATTAAAAACGATAAAAGGGCCAGCGATTTTCTTAGCACAATTTGTAGGAGAGAAAGCTCCATTTAACAACTTAGAAAATATGTGTAAATGGGCTGCGGGATTAGGATATAAAGGAATTCAAATTCCAACTTGGGCATCTGAATTAATTGATTTGAAAAAAGCAGCGACTAGTAAAACATACTGTTCTGAACTGAAAGGAATGGTGGAGTCGCATGGTTTAAAAATAACAGAATTGTCAACGCATTTGCAAGGACAATTGGTAGCAGTTCATCCTGCGTATGATTTGATGTTTGATGGATTTGCTCCAAAGGAAGTTCAAAAAAATCCAAAGGCTCGGCAAAAATGGGCGGTGCAACAATTAAAATACGCAGCAAAAGCAAGTCAAAATTTAGGACTAAATGCACACGTAACTTTTTCAGGTGCTTTGATTTGGCAAACAATGTATCCTTGGCCACAACGTCCTGCGGGATTAGTGGATGAAGCATTTAAAGAACTGGCAAAACGATGGACGCCTATCTTAAATGCTTTTGATAAAGCGGGTACAGATCTTTGTTATGAAATTCATCCAGGTGAAGACTTGCATGATGGTTTGACTTTTGAAAGATTTTTAAAAGCAACCAAAAATCATAATCGAGCACATATTTTATATGATCCAAGTCATTTTATTTTACAGCAATTGGATTATTTACAGTTTATTGATTTTTATCATGAGCATATTAAAATGTTTCATGTAAAAGACGCAGAATTTAATCCAACTGGAAAATCAGGTGTGTATGGTGGCTATGCAGATTGGGTAGATCGACCTGGGCGATTCCGTTCTTTGGGTGATGGACAAATTGATTTTAAAGGAATTTTTTCCAAACTTTCTCAATATGGATTTGATGGTTGGGCGGTGATGGAATGGGAATGTTGTATCAAGTCTCCTGAACAAGGTGCGAAAGAAGGTGCTCCTTTTATTCAACAGCATATTATCGAAGTGACAGAAAGAGCTTTCGATGATTTTGCAGGCGGTGTGGATAAAACAATGATTAAAAAGATTATTGGATTGTAAACCACAAAAGGGACAAAAGTTGGACAAAAGTTTTTTCACATGTTTTTTTGAATCATAGAATCGTGTGAAAAAATCTTTTGTCCAACTTTTGTCCCTTTTGTGGTTCAGAAACAAATCATACAAATTGAATGGCAAAAGAAATAGAGAGAAAATTCTTACTCAAAAACGAAGACTGGAAATTACAAGTAGATAAAAGTTTTGCTTTAAAACAAGGCTACTTGAGTACGAATCCAGAAAGAACAGTAAGAGTTAGAATCAAAGGCGAAAAGGGGATTTTAACAATAAAAGGAATTACTAAAGGTATATCTCGCTTGGAATATGAGTATGAAATCCCAATTCAAGATGCGATGGAATTATTAAATTTATGTGAGCGACCGATTATCGAAAAAGTAAGATACATCGTAATGGATGATAAATTAAAATGGGAAATTGATATATTTGAAGGTGAAAATAAAGGACTTGAACTTGCAGAAGTAGAATTGGAATCAGAAGATCAAAAAGTGAATTTGCCCAATTGGATTGAAAAAGAAGTCACTTCTGACAAGAGATATTATAATTCAAGTTTGATAAAAAATCCTTTTAAAAATTGGGGAAATTAAATACTGCACCACAAAAGGGACAAAAGATGGACAAAAGTTTTTTCACACGACTTAGTGAATCACTTTTTTATGTAAAAAAACTTTTGTGTATCGTTTGTGGTGCAGTCTAAATAACGATAAAATAAATTGATATGAATTTTCAAAAAAAGCCACAACGGCATTTGTTTTTTATAACAATGCTCTTGTGGTTTCTTTTTTTTAGTGGAAATGTTTTTGGACAAAATTTGACTCAAACGATTCGAGGTATTGTAACAGATGCTGATAATCAAAACGCCTTGGTAGGTGCGTCAATCTATATTCCAAGTTTGGAAAAAGGTGTGACTACAGATGAGAATGGTAGATTTCGAATGGAGGAGATTCCAGTTGGACGATATAGTTTGGAGGCAAGTTTTATTGGATATTCAACTTTAGTTATTTCTGAGATTTTATTGGAGTCTGGGAAAGAAATGGTTTTGGAAATAAAACTTATTGCTAGTGCTTCGAAACTAACTGAGATTGTTGTCAAGGGATTGTCTCCAAATCTGAGGGACAAAGTTTATCCTGCACATGAAATTTTAACTATCGAAGAAACACTTCGTTTGCCTGCTACTTTTTTTGACCCTGCACGTTTGGCATTTTCCTATGCAGGAGTTTCCAGTTCCAATGACCAAGCGAATCATATGATTATTCGAGGTAATACTCCAAACAATATGAGTTGGAGGTTGGAAGGTGTCGAAATTGTAAATCCCAATCATTTATCAAATGGAGGAACAAACACCGACAGACCATCTACCAATGGGGGAGGAGTGAATGTTTTGAGTGCTCAACTTTTGGGAAATAGTACATTTATGCGAGGAGCATTTCCTGCGGCATATGGAAATGTTTTAGGAGGAGTGATGGATATGAGTTTTCGAAAAGGCAATAATGAGCAGTTTGGTTTTACTGGCCAGATTGGAGTAATCGGAATTGATCTTTCAGCAGAAGGTCCGATTTCAGATAATAAAAAAGCGTCTTTTTTGATTAACTATCGATATTCAACTTTGGGATTATTAAGTGCTGCAGGTGTGGACTTAGGTGATGAAGCCATCAATTTTCAAGACTTTGCTTTGAATATAAATGTTCCATTAAGTGAAACTGCGAATCTTTCTCTTTTTGGGTTTATGGGAAATAGTGAAAATATATTTACGTCTAAAGAGGCTGCCGATCAGGAATTTGAAAAAGATAATTTTAATATCACTTACACTTCCAAGATGTGGGCAGCAGGATATAAATTTCAACAAAAAATAAATGATGAATGGCGGCTGAGTTTGACAGGAGCATTTTCTTCTAGTAACACAGATCGGAGTTCCAGCATCGACACCCTTGCTTCAATTGACCTTGTTGATTTAGATGAATTGAGTACTCAAAAGTTTTCGACCAATACGGCTTTGCATTATAAAATGAAAAGTAACAGCCGACTTCAACTTGGAATTGTCAATACTTGGTTGAATGATAAGAAAACACTTTTTTCTTTTGAAACGGCAGATTTTATTTCTGGAGGAGAAATTACGGGGACGTTGTTACAACCTTATTTGGATTGGAAATATGATTTTGCAAATGTTTCTTTAAACTTAGGAGTACGATCTGTTTTTTTTACATTTAATAATACTTCCTCCCTAGAACCTAGTGGAAGTTTAAAATGGAATTTAAAAAATAAACAATCACTTGGCCTTGCTTATAGTTTGCAAAGTCAACGGCAACTGCCTCAAATTTATCAACGACCGATTGATCCGATCGATGAAGATGATAATTCGATTTTGGAATTAACTAAGTCGCATCAGGTTTCATTATGGTATGAAAAAAGATGGAAAAATATTCAATTAAAAATGGAAGGATATTATCAATCTTTATTTGATGTACCTGTGGCAAAATTAATAGAGAATTCATTTTCGGCATTAAATGTTTTTGAGGAAACTGTAAATATACCATTGGTAAATGATGGAACTGGAAAAAATTACGGAGTCGAATTTACTGCCCAACAATACTTTTACAATAATAATTTTTGGCTGGCAAATGTGAGTTTATATGAATCAAAATATAAAGGCTCAGACGGCATAGAAAGAGATACTCGATTCAATGGCAATTATATTATTAATGCTACTTATGGAAAAGAATTTCCTTATAGCAAAAAAGGGAAAGATTATATTTTAGGTGTTAATTTACATGTGAATTATTCGGGTGGATTGAGGGAAACTCCTATTGATATTGTAGCTTCTGAAATGGAACAGCAAACTATCTTTCAAGAAGAAAATGCTTTTTCTATTCAACGAAAAGATTACTTTAAATCTGATTTAAGAATTTATTGGAAAAGAAATAAAAAACGATTTAATAGTACGTTAGCCCTTGATATTCAGAATGTTACGAATACTAAGAATCCTTCATTTAGATATTATGATACATTTTTAAATGAAGTGGTGCAAAATAATCAATTGGGATTGATTCCTATTTTAAGTTATCGAATTGAGTTTTAACCACAAAAGATAACAAAAGGATTGCAAAAGGTTTTTCACATGGTTCGGTGATTTTTTTTGATGAAACTTTTGCAATTCTTTTGATTCATTTTGTGTTAAAAAAAATAAGAAAATGAAAATAACTAATATTATTCTTACTGTTTTATTTACCCTGTTTGCAGGATGGCAATTTAATGATCCTGATCCTTGGGTTTGGGTTTCTATTTATGGATTAGTTGCTGTGATTTCTGGAGCGGCGATTTTTAACAAACATAACATTATTGTAGTGTATGTAGGAATTGCAATTTGTGTATTAGGAATAGGGATTTTATTTCCAGAATTAATTAATTGGGTAAGAATGGGGACACCAGATATTGCTGAGACCATGAAAACAGATCGGCCTTATATTGAATTTGTAAGGGAGTTTTTTGGGTTGATTATTTCGCTGATTGCTTTGTTGTTTCATTTTTTTCAGATTAGGAAATTGGATTCAAAGTAACTGTCGGACTTTACAGGGTGACCATGAATGTAATTCGAAGCTCCAGCTTCGAAGAAACTATCAATAAAATAAGGTTTTTTTCTCCGAAGCCGGAGCTTCGGAGTACGTTTACGGCCAGCCTGTTTAGCCCGTAGAAAAAAATAAAACGTATTTAATTAACTATGGGGTAAAGCCTGAAAGCCACAAGAAAAGATGAATGTAGAAGAATTGTTACAAAAAATGACCATTGAAGAGAAAGTTGGTCAAATGACACAAGTGACACTTGATTTAGTATTAAATGGTGAAGCATATCAACCATCAAAACCATATGCGTTTGACCCAGAAAAATTAGAAAATGTAATTTGTAAATATAATGTTGGGTCTATCTTAAATGTACCCTCAAGTGAAGCCCTGACTCGCCAACAATGGCATTATGTGATTTCAAGAATCCAAGAAAAGGCAATCAAAGATACTCGTTTGGGAATTCCTATTGTATATGGAATTGACTCGATTCATGGAGCAAGTTACACAAAGGGAGGAACACTTTTTCCACATCAAATAGGACTTGCTGCGACTTGGAATACAAGACTTGTACAAGAAGTAGCAACCGTTTCTGCCTACGAAACAAAAGCCTCTGGAATCCCTTGGGTATTCTCACCCGTTCAAGATGTTTGTCGAAACCCAGTATGGCCGAGAATTTATGAAACCTTCGGTGAAGATCCTTTTTTATCAGCAGAAATGGGGAAAGCGATGGTCAAAGGTTATGAAGGTGAAGATATAAGTCATTCTGAAAAAGTAGCCTCTTGTTTAAAACATTTTTTAGGATATGGAATGCCGATAAGTGGAAAAGACCGAACACCTGTTTGGATTCCTGAGCATTATTTGCGAGAGTATTTTGGACCCTCTTTTCAAGCGGCAGTAGATGCTGGTGCTACGACCATCATGATTAACTCAGGAGAAATAAATGGAATTCCAGTTCATGCAAATAAAGATATTCTAACAACACTTTTACGAGATGAGATGGGATTTGAAGGCGTTGCAGTTACGGATTGGGGAGATATTAAATATTTACATACCAGACATCGAGTAGCAGCAACTCAAAAGGAAGCAGTTCGAATAGCAATAGAAGTTGGAATTGATATGAGTATGGTTCCTGATGATTTAAGTTTTGCTGATCACTTGATTGAACTTGTCAAAGAAGGAAGTATATCAGAAGAACGATTGGATATATCGGTTCGAAGAATTTTAAAACTAAAATTTGATTTAGGTTTATTTGAAAATCCTATTCCATGTGAATCGAATGATTATAAAATGTTTAACTCATTTGAGCATAAAATGTGGGCTTCCGTAGTGGCAATGGAATCTATTACTCTTTTAAAAAATGAAAATAATGTTTTGCCTTTGCCTAAGGACAAAAAGGTTCTAGTGACAGGTTGGGCAGCGCAATCTATTCGAAGTTTAAATGGTGGATGGTCCAATGATTGGCAAGGTGAAACAAGTGAAGAGTTTGCAAAAGACACTCTAAATTTATTGGAGGCGATTAAAGAAGTGGCTGGAGCAGAAAATGTTGACTTTGCCATAGGAAGTGAATATGATGAAATTATTGATATGGAAGAAGCGATTGAAAAAGCCAAAAATGTAGACCATATCATTTTATGTTTAGGAGAAGATTCCTATACCGAATTTATGGGAAATACGAGTGATTTAAATTTGCCAGATGCGCAAATTGCATTGGCGATGGAAATGATTGAAACAGGGAAACCTGTAACTTTAGTTTTATTGGAAGGGCGTCCTCGAATCATAAGTGCGTTTGCTGATGAAGTTGGAAGTATATTGTTAGGATATTATCCAAGTCATGATGGCGTATCTTCAATTGCAGAAATTTTATACGGAGAAGTTAATCCTTCTGGAAAATTACCCTACACCTATCCTAGGAATGCAAATGCCCTAATGACTTACGATCATAAATATACAGAAGCATTAGAATTGCAAGGAAGTGAAGTTCCTTTTAATCCTCAATTTGAATTTGGGTATGGGTTGAGTTATACGACTTTTGAGTATGTAGATTTAAAATTGGAAAAAACGAATCTGAAATCTGATGAAGATTTACGTATTTCATTTTCCATAAAGAATACTGGTAATCGATCAGGAAAAGAAGTTGTACAAATTTATATTGCAGATGATTATGCAAGTATTACACCTCCTGTAAAACGTTTGAGGGCTTTTGATAAAATTGAATTGGAGGCAGGGGAGGAGAAGCAATTATCCTTTTCTATTCCAATGCAACAATTGGCCTTTGTCAATGCTCAAAATGAATGGACATTGGAAGCTGGTACATTTAGAGTTTTGGTTGGAGGAATGGAAGTTGGGTTTGAACTTTTAGCTAAATAGGGTTCCACAATAATTGGCTAAGAATCATAATTTTAAATAACCACAGCTCCTAAGGTTTCCATTTTTTTGATCCAAACTTGGTCCGTTTTAAAATGGTCGGATTCTAATCGAATTTGATTTTTATATTTTATTACTTTCTCTTCAATTCTAGATAATGCCAATTCATTATCTTTTCCAAAAGTAACAAACGCTTTTCCTTTTAAGAATTTATCAATATTTAAATTAAGAAAACCACCAGAGTGAATATAAATTCTACCTTCTCCTAAGGGGAGCAATTTATAGATTTTTCTTACTTTCAAATTACCATTCTTTAGCAAAATAGCTCCTCCTGATTCTAATATTTTTTTAATATGATTTTCTAGTAACTTTTCCCCAATGACAAAAGTATTATCTTTTCCTTGAGATACCATTTTGTTTATTTGAGCAACATCAAATCCATCATCTAAAGCCACTACCGTTGACGCTCCTTTTTTTAAATAATTCAAAATATCACTTTGCAAAAAGTTCTTTGGACGTAAAACAACAGATTGATTTCCAAGCGTAATAAATTCTTGAATTTTATTTTTAGAATAATTGTCTTCACTTTTTATACAAACTCCACATTTATTTTGAAGTAATTTTTTTACATCTGATTCAGGAAATTGATAGGAATTCGCTTCTGCTGTAAAATGCCTGTTAGGATGAGTAGCAACAGTTGATTGGATTGCTGCTAAATCAGGATGTGTATCTTTTGTTATAATTTTTAAATGAAACATATTTTAAAGGGTTTTTTATTTTGCTAATCTACGAGTGTGACTCTACGTGCTCCAGTATGTAAGTTGAAAAATGGAACATCTACTGATACAAATATCATAGGAAAACGCCATGAATTGACATTGACCGCTTCTCCTGTATTTATTTTTATTTCTCTTAGCTGTGGCCCATACTGTCCTCCAAAACCTACTGAAAAAGGAGAGTCTCCAATATTATAAACTACAAACAAACCTGGAGAAAATAGATTGTTCCAAGAGAAATCAGGTAAGTTATCAATTGAATAATTATCGTTATCAGGATTTTGCCGATAGGCTGTAATTGCTCCTAAATCAATTAAGGGCATGTGAATGCTAAACGAACTTTTCCTTCTCCAATTTTTTGGAACAAAACTATAAGTGAGTCCAATAGGAACGGAGAGTGAAGCTCCAAATGCATCTTTGGTAATATCTATATTCGTAGGAACATTTATCAAACGGTCTCTTCCAGCACCTACTCCTAAATAAGAATTGATCGTGAAACTTGAATAGGTTTCTCTTTTTATTCTAGAGCTACCAGGAGGGAGTGTGGCAGCTTGTAATATCCTTTCGACTTGGTCGGAGGTTTCTGCATTTATCATATTTGCCATAAATGTTCCATAGGTCAATACAGCATTGATCGCTTTTTCCGAGTTCTTTTTATCTGAACCGTCTAATTTTTTTGCTGAAATTATTTTTAATAATTCCATCGTATTAAGGACAGCATTTCCATAGTCTTTTACATAAATATTTTCATACAATGATAAAGCCTCATTCGAGATTCGAGGAATATTATGTAAGTTAAACCTGTTGGCTAAGATGGAGGTGTCACCAAAACTTGGAGTAGTCAAAACGGTATTAAATAAATCTACAGTAGAACGAATAAATGGATAATAATCTTTAAATGAAGTCTCCTCATTGTTATCCGCTTTTTTTCTTCTTAATTCATTGCGATGAGTATCCATATCATGAGCAATATCTAAAAACTTAGTCGCTAAAAGTGCCACACCATCTGCGGAAAAATTAGGTGTATCTTCAATAGATTGTAATCGTTGATAAAGCAATCCTAGAAAAATATTCCATTGTAACTCATTCTCTCGAAGTGATCTAAATTGGTCTTTTGTAATCCAACGAGCGGCTACACTTGCTTTTTCTGTTCCCTTAATTAGAGCGGTGTCGATTCGTAAAGAGTCGGAACTGAATGTCTTTTGGACAAGACCTGAAAGCGAGTCAATTTGATTAATTGTAACAGAAATGACACTAGTATCTTTTGAATAAAGTGGTTGTATTGTTTTTTCATAATCTCTAAATGCAAATAATAAATGTGTAGAAAGTTCTATTCCTTTGGCGAGGTTTCGAGCATTTTGTTCTGCTTTGACAAGGTCTTTGCAATATTCATTTTGAAGATCATTTATATAATTTTGTAGTTGGTTGCGTTTATTTTTTAAGTCAACCAAGCTTGATTGGTGTGCATCTAATTTTTTATCTAAAGAATCCTGTCGTACAAAAAGACCTGAGTTTTTAATTTCTATAGAAGTTTGGTAATTAATATATTGTTGATAAAAAGTATTGGACTCTAATGAATGAATCTCGCTAATTGGTTTTTTTTCTAATGTACTAATGGTCTTACTCTTATAATCTTCACGAATTTTAGCAATGCGATTTTTAAGACTATCTCTTTTATTCGATAAGTTATTTTCAACGGTTGAAATGTAAATGTCTAAAAGAGAATCTTTCAACGTTGCTAAAATGTCTCTTTCATCATTGAGTTGTCTTATCTGTTTATCAATGATTTCTTTTTCTGCTTCATCAGTCGTTGTCTTGAATTGTGCTTTTTGATTTTTTACTTTTTGACTAAGATCATCAAGTTGCTGCTGCTTTTCAAATTGGAATTGAGTTTCGGCAATATCCTCTAGATCCTCTAAATCTCTACTGATTAAGGTAGAGTCGATAAAGTATTTATTTTCTGCACAAATAAAATTGTAATAGTTTTGATCTAATTGCACATGACCATGTGCATTCTCGATCTTTTCCATTTGATGTTGAAAATAATAATCGATAGAATCTAATCGATTATAAGCGGCATTGAGATTTTTTGAAAAATTATTTTTTAGCGTATTAAAATAGTATTTTTCAATCAAAGAATCGAGTTCTTCTCCATAATTCATTTCATCAACTAAATCAAAAAATGGGTAGAGGTAATTATCCTTCATCATCAATTGATTGATGAATGTTAAGCCAGAAAGATAATGGTCGTCGGGATCAAGCTTAGCAGCCTTTTTCCAAAATAGAGCCTCGCTAGCTAAAGAGCGAATTAATAGTTTAGCTTTTTTTACAAATTCCCTAACTTTATATTCTTTAGATTTATCCTTTTTATTATCTAATGCAAAACCTACTGCTAAATTTTCACGTTTGGCTTTTACAAAGGATTTCATTTTTTTGTGTGAGTTGATTATTTTTTCATAGTAACCATTCTCAAGTAATTCGTTACAGTTTTCCAACCCCCTAGCGATTAGTTCAATTTCAGAATCAGGTTCCTTTTTGAAAATTTTATTATAATCCTCAAACTGAGGATTGATATGGAGGTAACCGTAATAGTTTTTTTTGTTGAGATAATTGAGGGTTGTATTTTTATGATAATTTAAATAAGTACTTTTTACTTTACGATTTTGAATCGTAAAAGAAGGATAGTAATACGCTGCATAATTTCGCGATTCTTCATCTACTTTTTGTGCCAATCTGTAATTCATTTCCTCATACTTTGAATAAAAAGTATTTGTAGGATAAAATGCTAATCCTCGTATTATTTGGAATTCATTCCGAATACTGTCTATAAAAAGTTCATTCTGATTTAAAGCATCTAAATATTCTTCTGTGTATTTTTTTAAAGTCGCTAGTTCAGTTCCTCTTTTTATGTTTTTATTTTTAGGAAGATCTTCCTTCCCATTACGAGGACTTAAAAATGTGTCGGCTAATCGAACGTTGATTGATTTTTCTAGTTCAATATTTCTTTGTCTTAATTTTTGAAAACTTGAAATTAAAATAGACTCTACTGGAACATCTCGGTATGCTAAATTGGCAATGGAATAAATCAATGCAAGATTAAAAACATCTGGAGAGTTGTATAATTTTTCTTTGTACTTGGGAAGTTCTAAAACTTCAGGGAAATGCAAACCAAGATTTTCTAAGTCGACTTCAAAGGATTCTCGTGCATGAGATAATAATACTTTGTAATCTGATATTTTAAATTGATAGAGGAGTTTTTTTGTATTTGGAAAAAGTAAAGTTAACTCAGATTTCTTTTCGAGATTCTTTTTAAAGCGATTAAAAAAAGTCAAGTTTAATTCTTCCTGAGCACGTTCTGCAATAAAATCAGAAAGACCAACTGCTACTGTTTTTGCATCTAAAATATTTCTATTTTTATTCGTATTGTTAATTTTTTTGTTTTCTACCTCAAGTACCCGTTGTGATGTAACAATACGATTACGGTAATTGGTAGAAGCATCTTGAAACGATACGTTTTTTTGTAGTTCCAATATCGAGTCTCCATAAAGAGATTTATCCCAAGAATAATTTGAAGAATAAGTACTGTCAAATTCAGATTGTATTTTATAGTAAAAGTCTTGTTCGAAAAAACGATCAACATTAGATTCCATTAAAGGACTAGTGAAAGTTAAATTATTTAAAAATGGATTGGCAGAATATTCGTATTGTAGGTTTTGAAATGAAATAGGAGTATTAGATTTTTGTTTTCTAAAATTGGAATGAGAACTAAGTATGTTGATTATGTTTTTTGTAGTTTCGGATTCACCTATTTTTTCTGCTTTGAAAAGACTAAGTGCACCGCCTAAAACGGAAGCAGAACCGTCCTCATTTTCTATCATCGTATTCTCAGTTGCAAGCTCTGCGCTCCAGTAAGTAGGCTCATTAAAAATACTAATACTTGCAGTTTTTCCAAAAACAGCATGAACAGAATCAGCAATTGAAATATATATAGAATCTTTTTCTCCCCAATCTTTAATATCTAACTTGTAATAACCATAAGAAGAAAGTTTGTATTTGCGGTTTGAAATAGGCTGGACAATTACGGTATCAAGTTTAATTTCAATTTTTGCTTGGCTTTTTCCATGTACTTTAAAATGAACATAGAGTGCTCGATCTTGATCTAAATATTCTGCTAACTCTTCAGCATCTTGAAAAATGGAAGATTGTGAGAAAGTTAAATTTTGGAAAAGGAAAAGAAATAAAAAAGAGATAAAAAGCGGGCGGTTCACTTTCATGGTTTTCTATTGGTTTGAACTAGTGGGGTTAAGAAATTTTCTTAAAAGTAGTTTGTTTGATTACCAAATATAAATAAAAAAAGGTCAAATGAAGTAAATCCATTCGACCTTTTTTTTATTTATAAAAGAAAGAAATTTCTATTTCTTCTTCCGCATATTCATTGTTACACGCATACATTTCCACAAGTCTGGACCTATTTTATTGGCTTTTTCTTGGTCTTCTTTTAGCCATTGTTGCCATTTCTTTTCTCCTAATTTTTTACTAAAAGGATAAATCAGAAGTACCCATTTCGTACTTCCCATCATTCCTTGTAAATTCTCAATGTCAAAATATTTTTGAAACATATCGAAAGTCTCTTTAGTAAATGGATATTCCCAAGCACTATCTTTTTGGAAAGGTCGGTAAATCGCACGAAGCGTTTTTAATGGCCAGTATGTTGCCAATGGATCAGAAGTAATCACTTGCCCACCAGGAGCTAACACTTCATCTACACGAGCTAAAAATGGCTCCATATATTTAAAATGATGAAAAACAGATTGTGCATACACCACATCAAAATCTCTTTCTGTAAAATCTTCCGATAAAAAATCAGCAGCTACAGTAATTGCATTTTCGATTCCAGCATCATTTATTTTTCTTTGTAATTCAGCCGTTGCAGATTCACTCAAGTCTAGTCCAACGTAATATTTACTTTTTCTAGCCAAATCTAAACTTAACTGGTTTCCAGCGTGACAACCTAAATCTAAAACCTTTTTATCAGAAAGATCGCCCATCCAATTCCAATGCAACGAACTCCACATTTCAAACTCTCCTAAAGAGTTTACAATTGTTCCATAGCCTGAGCGCATTTTTGCCCAAGTTCTTCCGATAATATTACCATCATACTCGAATTCTTCTTCTTGAGGTTCGTACTCATAAAAGTCTTTTTGAACCTTATTGGTTTCGAGCATTTTTTTTAATTGAATGTCTTTGTCTTGCATGACTGTAATTTTAAGTTTGTCCGAAGTGGGTGTTTCGGTTATGGTTAAAAAAGTTTTCCTAAAGTATGTATTGATCTTTCACAATGAAACCTATAGAATGAGGTTTAACTAATATGTATTTAAAGCAAATAAATCGCCAAAAATTAATTTTTTCATAATACGGTTTAGGAAATAGGGAAAGCCTAATGTGGGATGGAGTACGGTAAGGCTATTTTTATTTTGGAAGTTCCCGCAAAATTGCATAAAATTTGACAAAAAAACCACCAAAAAGTCACCTTTTTTAGAAGAGATATTAATTTTGGTTAAATAAAACTTTGGGTTGGGGAGTTTTGGGTTTTCTAATCTGGAGATTTACTCCAAATCCTAAAAGCGTTCCTTGAAGAGGGGCATGATTAACGGAGGGTTTAAGTTGTAGGCTCAAGTCATCGCTGACATCAAATGAAAGAAGATGTGCTGTGGAATAAGCTTCAGCAGCCGTAAGAATATAGGCTAACCCAACTCCGATATATGACATTTGCATCCACTTCCACCTTTGATCTCGAGCATTTTTTAAAACTGTAGCAGATACCAATCCGTCATAAACACTTGTAGTGCAATCTAAACCATCAACTAAATAACGATGTTCTCGTTTTAATTCAAGGTACCTACTTCGATTATCAACGATTCCATAGATCAATCCTCCAAATGCTCCATATATCAATGGAAGTTTAATATACCAATGTTTTTTATTATAGATTTGACCTAAACCTGGAAGGACTGCCGTTAGGATAACGGCTTTTTTGGGAGAAGGATAGCCTTCTTTAAGATAGCGAGAGACAAAATTTCCTTTTTTCTTTTTTACAGGAGAAGTGGCAATTTGATTTTGAATGGAATCAGTTTGAATAGTAATCATTTGAGTTGAGTCACTTTGGCCAAAACTCAAAGTGATGTTTATGAAAAAAATCCCTATCCAAATTAATTGTTTGTATATCATAGAATATGAATTCAAAATTTACTGAAATCCAATCTTCTTTTTATCTGCTTTTTTTAGATCAGTTTTAATAGCTGCCATTCTGATTGCTGTTACAGCTGCCTCTACGCCTTTATTTCCATATTTTCCACCAGCTCTATCAATAGCTTGTTGTTCATCATTAGGAGTAAGCACACCGAAAATACATGGAACACCTGATGCAATTCCCAAATTTGTTAGTCCAATGGAAACGGCATTATTGATGTATTCATTGTGGCTAGTTTCTCCTTTAATAACGCATCCAATGCAAATGATCGCATCGTATTTTTTATTTTGCAACAATATCTTTGCGGCTACTGGTAATTCAAACGTACCGGGAACTTGAACCGTTTGGATGTTATCCTCTTTTGCATCATGTTTAATGAGGGTATCATAAGCACCTTCATAAAGTGCATGAGTGATTTTTTCATTCCAATCAGCGACTACAATTCCAAATTTCATTTCTTTTGCTGAGGATAAGTTGTCTTCATTATACTCAGATAGATTTTTTAATGCACTTGCCATTTTTTTAGGATTTAAGACTTAAGATTATGGATTCAAAATTATGGATTCAAGATTTCGAAATCCATAATCCTAAGACCAGAATTAAAAAAAAGGTAAGATTGTGGTCTTACCTTTCATTGAAAATGTAGTTATATATTTATTTGCCTGTGTTTTTTGGGGAAAAACACTTGGCTCTTAATTCACGCTTACACGTGAAATATATTTATCAATATCCTGTCCTTCTGGAGAATTAGGATATTTTGATCTTAAACTTTCAAAGGTATTTTTAGCTTCTGCTGCGTTACCTTGGTGCTCATAAAGCAAGCCTAATTTTTTCATGTAGTAAGATACTAAAAATTCATTAGAACCTTGAGCAATTGCCTTTTTATAATTACTTTCAGCTGCACTCATATCACCTAATTCAGCATGAGTATCGCCAAGAACACCATAATATGTAATAGGTAAAACAGATCCATCAGGACTATAATCATCCAAATAAGACTTAGCAGCCTCAAATTGGCCTAATTGAAGATAACTTACACCAGCATAATAATTGGCTAAATTTCCAGTAGATGTTCCACTATATTGTTCAGCAATTGCTTCAAATCCTAAACTACCACCACCAGGGTTAGCAAGAGCCAATGCAAAAGAATCTCTTTCAAACATTCTTTCAGCTTGAGCCATTTCTTGAATAGCTTCTGCAATTTTTGGCTTTTTATAAAAATTATTATAAGCATAAAAACCACCAAATAATAAAACAGCAGCGAATAATCCACCAAGGATTAAATTTTGATTTTTAGTGTAAAAATCTTGTGCTTGTTCGGTCTTTTCACCTAAGTCAACCAAGGTTTCTTCTTGGGCTTTTTTATTTCTTCTTTTTGCCATATTCGTAATATTGTCTAAATCAAAATTACCCGATTTTCGGGAATAAAGGTTTTCAAAAATTTGCGCAAAAATAGGTATTCTTTTCATTTAATGCCTACTATTTGCAATAAAAAAAAGGAACAGAAATTTCTGTTCCTTTTTTTAGTCCACATTTTTTACGAAAATCTTATATTGTTGTTTAACTTTTAAAGTAACTTTTCTCAAAAGTTTTCAACATTTCCAGTCAGATGGATTACGTCAAAAATGGATAATCTTCAGAATAATTGTCATCATATAACTCATCTGGATGAGGAAATTCTGATGCTTCTGCAAATGCAACTGCTTCTTCAATCTCAGCTTTGATTTTTGCTTTGATTTCTTTGATCTCCTCCTCTGTTGCAATTTTATTATCTAATATCTTCTTTTCTGTAATCTTGATAGGATCTTGACTTTGATATTCTTTTAATTCGTCTTTAGTTCTATATTTTGCTGGATCCGATACAGAGTGACCTTTGTAACGGTAAGTTTTTATTTCTAAGAAATAAGGCCCTTTTCCTGCACGAATATGATCTGCCGCACGAGTCAATGCTTCATGTACTGCTTCTGGCTCCATACCATTTACAGCTTCATTTGGCATATCAAATGCATCACCTACTTTATGAATATCTCTAACATTACTAGTACGTTCTACTGAAGTACCCATTGCGTAATGGTTATTTTCACAAATATAAAGTACTGGTAATTTCCAAGTCATCGCCATATTAAATGATTCATATAATGCACCTTGTCGAGCTGCACCATCTCCAAACATCGTTACGCTTAATAAATCTGTACCTCTATATTTTTCAGCAAAAGCGATACCTGTTCCAATTGGAATTTGAGCACCTACGATTCCATTTCCACCAAAAAACCTATGCTCTTTCGAAAAGAAGTGCATCGAACCACCTTTACCTTTTACGACACCTGTTTTCTTTCCATACAGTTCCGCCATACATTTTTTTGTAGAAATACCTCTTGATATTGCAATTCCATGTTGACGATATGCCGTAGCGATTGCATCTTCAGGACGTATTGCTGAAACTAAACCAGCAGCAATTGCTTCTTGTCCAATATATACATGAAGAAATCCACGAATTTTTTCTTGACCATATTTTTGAAGAGATTTTTCTTCGAAACGTCGTATTCTCAACATCGTCTCATACCAGTTCAAATAAGTCTCTTTACTATATTTTGGCTTTTTACTTCCTCTTTTTGAGGCTTTTTCAACTACTTTAGTCATTATTTACCATTTTTTATTAAAATGTGATTGATTCAGGGAATAAAGATAATTTTAAAAATAGAATCTGCAAAATTCAATTATTTTTGTGCGAACTTTTTTTCGTCTACTTTTTTTCGAATCTGCATATTTTATTATTCAAAATTTGAAATTCATCATTCAAAGTTATTAATGCACATACATCAAATTAAATTAACTCAATTTAAAAACTATGAAACTGCTGATTTTGTATTCAGTAAGAAGTTGAATTGTTTTGTTGGGCAAAATGGAATGGGGAAAACGAACTTGTTAGATTCCATTTATTATTTGTGTATGTGTAAAAGTCATCGCGGCGTCAACGATCGAAATGTTATGCAACATGGGAGGGACTTTTTTAGAGTTGAAGGTTTTTTTTCTAACAATAAAAATACAAAGGATAAAATAGTAGCAAAAGTACAACCAGGTAAAAAGAAAGTTTTTGAAAAGAATGATGTGGAATATCAAAAACTTTCTGAACATATCGGATTATTGCCTGTCGTAATTATTGTTCCTGATGATACTTCGATGGCTACAGATGGAAGTGAAGAGCGTCGAAGATTTTTAGATAATACCTTGTCTCAATTGGATAAAAATTATTTAAAAAATCTAATCACCTATAATAATGTATTAAAACAAAGAAACTCTGCACTTAAAAAATTCCAAGAAACTCGTTCCTTCAATGCCATGTTGCTAGAAACTTATGATACTCAATTAATTGAACCTGCTCGCGTTATTAGTGAAAAACGAAAAGAATTCATTGAGCAATTTAAACCTGTGTTTAAAGAATTTTATCAAATCATTTGCAATGGAAAAGAAACCGTACGATGCGATTATAAATCTACGATTGAATCGAATAATTTTAAAGAATTATTAGAAGCTTCTAGGGAAAAAGATCGAGTATTGGCTCGAACGACTTGTGGCATTCATAAGGATGATTTGAATTTTAAAATAGAAGGGCATTTACTTCGAAAATTTGGATCTCAGGGACAATTAAAATCATTTGTCTTAGCACTTAAATTAGCGCAATATGATTTTTTGAAAAAAAACCATAGTACCAATCCTATTTTATTATTGGATGATATTTTTGATAAATTGGATGAGGTGCGAGTACAGCAATTGATTCAATTGATTTTAGAAAAAGATTTTGGACAAGTTTTTATTACTGATACTCACGAAAATAGAGTAGAGGAGATTATTAAAAGTTTTGAAACAGATTATAAGAAATTTTATATTGAAGATGGACAAGAGAAAAGCGATTCGTAGGTATTTTGTTCGAAAACAAGTGATGAGTTTATAGTTAGTTATCTATCACTAACCACATATTTTAAAAGTTTATTTTTAAAACTATTCCAATAAATTGAATCCCAAATAATTCTTCCCTAACTTAGCGTTGATAATTTATTCTACTCCCCGATTATACAATTTGACATGAAAAAACACAATGACCAGCGTATAGATGAAGTATTGAAAAACTTAGTAGGAGGCTACAAGCATAAGTCAAAATTGTATAAAAATAAGCTCGCCACAACCTGGGAAAATATAATGGGCGCAACCATCGCCAAATACACTTCCCGTATTTCCATTCGGAATAAAAAATTATTTATTACTATCGATTCCGCTCCATTGAAGCAAGAACTTTCTTTTGCCAAAGAAAAAATTAAAAAAGTAATGAATGAGGAATTAGGAGAAAACTTTATTGATGAAGTGGTGATTCGTTAATCTATTTCTCGATTATTTTCTACCCCAAGCTATTAGCATTCGATTTTATTTTTTGAATTTTTTTAGGGGATATACCAAACTCTTCTTTGAAGACTCGGCTAAAATAGGAGATATTTGAAATTCCAACTGCATAAGCTGCTTCTGATACATTTCCTCGACCTTCTTCAATAAATTGCTTAGCAAGATGTAATTTATATTTTCGTATAAAAGCACTAATAGACAATCCAGTTAGCGCTTTGACTTTTTGAAAAAGGTTACTTCGGCTCATCCCCATTTCTTCACTCAAGTATTCAACAGAAAATTGATTGTTTCCAAAATTGGCTTTTACAATGGATTGTATCTTTTTTAAAAAAGACACATCTAAATGACCTAATATCGCTAAAAAATTATCTGCTCTTGGAATTGTTTTGTCTTCATTCGTTTCATTTGGCAGTTGGTCAGTTGAATGAATAATCTTTTTTAGAACTTTATTTTGAAAAGATTTTAAAACCCCTAATTGATTTTTAAGTTTTAATTTTAAAACTTCGAAGTTTACAGGCTTTGTCAAAAAGTCTGTGGCACCTGCAACTAATCCTTGATGCTCAATTGTTTTTACATCCAATGCTGTTAATAAAAGTATTGGAATATGTGAGCTTATTAAATTGGTTCTAATTTTATGTGCCATTTCAATGCCTCCCATTTCAGGCATCATTACATCAGATAAAATAATATCAGGAATATTATTTTTTATTATCTCCAAAGCTTCAGAACCATTATAAGCAGATTGGATTTTGTAATCATTGGAGAGCTGATCTATGTATAGTTTTTGCAAATCTTGGTTATCTTCCACAATTAATAATATAGGTAAATCAACCCTTTCATTGTGAATTACACCTATAGGAGTTTTGATCGAATCTGTTCTTGATGATGGTTCTATAAAATCAAAACTTTCAGTCGGATTTTCATTCCAATCTAGAATAGGCAAATGTTCATTTGCTTCAGTATTAAAATGTAAGGTAAAAACAGTTCCTTTATCCAATTGACTTTCTACATGTACTTTTCCATCGTGTAAGTGTGATAGTTCCTTGACGATATGTAGTCCTAAACCAAAACCTGTTTCTTTTTTAACAACATCTTGTTTCGTTCGGTAAAACGAATCAAAAATGGTTTCTAAATCTTCCTCTTTAATCCCTATACCTGTATCTTCAATTCTAAGCAGCCAACTACTTTTAGTAGTTTTAAAACTCATAGTAACCTTTCCTCCTGTTGGTGTGTATTTGATAGCGTTATCCAGAATATTAAGAATTATTCGCTGAATGATGAGTTTATCAATGCGGACAAAACATGGTTGTTGAGGAATATTTAGAAAAAAGTCAATGTTCTTATCTTTTGCTAAAGATTCAATTTGATTAAAGGTGTTTTTGATAAATAAAACGATATCCTCTGTGGATTTATCTAACTGAATTTTATGTGAATCTATCTTGGAAAAAATAAGCATTTGATTCACCAATCGGAGTAAATGATTGGTATTGTGCAAAACCACATTGTAATAATGTTTTATGTTTCCTTTCAGTTTACCTGCTTGCATTAATTCTATTGGGGATTGTATCAATGTCAAAGGGGTTCTGAATTCATGTGCCATTTGGGCAAATAAATTTGATTTAAAAACATCCAATTCTTCCAATTCTTTGGTACGCTGTTGTTTTAAGAGTAATTCTTGTTTAACAAAGTTTTGGTTACGGAAATAAATATAGCTTATAAGAAGAATCAGCATCAACGCAAATAGCAATGCAAAAAGATAAGTTTGATTGGCAGCCTTTTGTAACAACAATTGTTTGTCTTTTTCGGCAGTCTTATATTTTTCATTAATATCTGCAATCAATCTGTTTTGTTCTCTGTCAAAAGCTGCTTTTTGGTAGGTTATATATAATTGAGCATATTTATCTATTTCTGGATATTTTTTTAATGCTCGGTAAGTTTCCATTGATAATTCTAAAAATTGGCTATAATAGTTTTGTAAGGTAATTTGCTCTAAAGAAAACTTTTTAATGATGCGCTCTGCATTTACATAGTCACCTTGTTCGGTATAACAGGTAAGAATATAAAAGTTAGAATGATTTATATGAAATTCAGTAATCTCTAAACCTACTTCTAAAGCTTCATTAAGATAACTTAAGGCTTTTGTATAATTTTTTTGCTTAATTTGTTTTCTTCCTTTACTTATCAATGCTCCATATCTAATTCTTAATTCCATTTTATCCCAAGGATATTTAGGTTTAATATTCAATAGGAGTTCTCCTTGTTTTTCTAATTCTTTGGGCATCTCATCGCCTAAGTACAATACATAATCAATATAAATTTTGGATTTTAAATAATGATTATCTGTTGCCATAGCAAGGTCAAATGACTTTTTGAAATATTCTGAAGCAGTTTTTTTATCTCTCTTTTTTCTAAATAAACGACCTATTTTCTTCACCGCAAATGGCAGAATCACACTATGTGGCCGTTCTTGGACAAAAGAAATCCCTATTTCAATGGCTCTATCAAATTGCTGATTGGAGCTCAAATAACTCATTTCTTGATACAATCCTAGTTCATGAGCAATTTCATTTTTTTGCGTTTGTGCATAATTATACAGCTTTAAATAACCCTCTTTTAATTGTTCTTTTTTTGAGCTTCCTTCATGAAAATAAGTTTCTCCACTCATTGCCAAATAATACAATTCCAAATTTTTACAATCGAAAGAGTCAATATATTCTTTCAGGGGTTTCAAATGTCTTGTATCTGAATAGCATAACACGGTTAAATCATATATTTTCTGATTTTGTTCATATGTTAATTCACAGGTCTCTAGCAAAAAGTAAAAATTACCCTTGGCTATACCTGAATAAATTAAGAAAATAAAAAGAAACCAGTACTTGAACATTGATGTTGTTGTTTTAGAGCCGTATCAGAATTTTAGAAACTAACCATTTTGTAAAAGATAACAAAATAAAACTTTACTATAACGAAAAAAAATAAAGAAATATGGACATAGAGTAAAGAAAGAGCTTAGCCTGTATAAGCTATGAATGGAAAATTGACAAAAATTAAGACATTAAGAAAAAAAAAAAAATTAGTAATGACCTATTTTTAATAAAGCTTAAATATGTCGCATGACGATGCTATTTGAGTTTCACATGATGAAATAGTTTGGTAATTATAAGCAAAAAGTAAAAGGCGTGTGTTAGTTAGAATTGGGAGTAAGAAAGTTTTCTTACTCCCTTTTTTCGAAAAAAACTAAAGAATTTTTTCCCTTCAAACCGTCAGTTTCCCACAGGTGTCATCCGTGTGGGCACACTAAAAAACTACTGAGCTTGCCCCACCCATTTTGGCATTGTGCGATTCTTGAAGATTTGTACAAGTGTCTTTTCTTCGGAATATGCATCACAAAGGCGGATGGCGTGAGTAGGCTTTTAAAATTGCGTTTTTAATAGATTTTTCCCAGACTACCGTTCATTGCAAACTAAAACAAATAACACAACTCTTAATCAAATAAATAAAAAATGAAAAACCTAAGATTTCTAATACTTCTATTTTTGATTTCTTGTACTCAAGAACCAATGGAAGAACAAATACGAGCAGAATATGAAATATTAAAAGAGTTAGAAAATAAAGTATCCTTGATAAGTACTGAAAAAGGAAATGAATATGCTCATTCCTACATGGAATCTATTCGAAGCAATTCAAAGAATGAAGAACTTGTTCAATATGCCGAACTATTAGAATATAAATATGGAAATAATAAAAAAGGAAAAAAAGAATTCATTGAGAAGCTGATTAAACTTAAAGAAAAACCAACATTCTCATCACGATCTATTTATTATAAATACCTTATTTCTTCGCATTTATATCGGAAGGTGAGATATACAAATGATAAGTTAGCTTTAGATCTGATGTTTGAGTGCATAAAATATTTAGAACCGTACCCCAATATATTTTATGCTGAACTTAGTCCTGTATATCGACATATTGGAGCTATTTCCTCTATGGCATTCGATGAACATGAAATGGGAAAAAAAGCGACTGAGAAAGGACTGGAAATAGCATTGAAATACAATCAGAAAAAAGAAGTTTGTACAATAATATACAGCACTTGTTTAAGAAAAATCGCAGAAGAAAAGCATGAAGAAAGCTTGGAATATTGCAAAAAGTGCTTTAAACTTTACAAAGAGGAAGACAAGAAACTTGATCCAGAAGTGATGTGGGTTTATGGCCTTGCTAAATTATCATACAACGCATTAGGACAGTCAGATTCGATAACTTCAATCAATCAAAAGGTAGAAGAATACTTTAAAAAGAATATTATTAAAGAGAAAGAGTATGCTGAGTTTTTACTGCATACTTCAGAGCCCAAAGAATTATTAAAGCATTTTAAATATTTAGAATCCTTCTATCTGAGTAATAAAAATTCTAATAAAAGTTACGAACTCTTCACTTTGTACAAAAAAATGGCAGTATTTGAAAAATCGATTAACAATATATCTACGCAAAAAAAGAATTTATTATTAGCCTATCAATATTTTTATGAAATGGAGAGGCAACCTGATGATCTTCAACTTGAAATGAGAAATGAGTTCCATGATTTGGCTTCTTTATTCCTGCAGAAAAAATCTTATGAAGAAGCGACACCTCTTATAGATGAGGTGATTAGAATTGATTCGATCAGATATGATTTTTTGAAACAAAAAAACGAAGCATACCAAAAACAACTACAGCATTGGACCGAAAAGGATATAGAGTATGCTCATAAAGAAACTGAATTTGAGAAAACTAAAACAAGAGTATTGAGTATTCTTTTTGGAGCGGTTACCTTATTCACTTTGCTTTTAACTTTCCTATTAATCCAACTCAGGAAATCTAAAAGAATTATTGAGAAACAGAAGAATGAAATAGAAGTCATTGTTAATTCTATACCTGTTGGATTATCTAAAATTGATAATCAATATAAAGTAGCATGGATGAACAAGGAAATGAAAAATTCATGTAAGATTGCCAAATCTCAAGAGAAAGACATTGATTTTAAGGAAATCCTACATCCCTCTATGTACAATTCGATAAAAGAAAAATTAGATAAAATGGGAGATAAAAAGGTTGATACTTTTGAAGGAGCACTAAATTATGATTCTTCCATCGCTACCAAATTCAGAGAAGGAATGACTTGGTTAAAAATTAGTTTCATACCAATCAGAAATAAAAAAACAAGTATAGAAGAATATATTATTTTGATCGACGATCATACGGATGAAAAAATGAATGAATATATCCTTGCCCAAAAAAATAAGGAACTTGAAGCAGAAATGAAAACCAAGCTGTTGATTATCACAGGAATCAACAATATGATAGAGACCTTAACAAAAGTCATTAATAAATCAAAGATAGACTTTACAACTAAAAACCAAATCATGAATGTAATGAGAGCGTATAGGAATATTCATTCGGTTTCACAAATAGAAGAACAGTTTCTAAACTTTCACTCTGATTTTGTCCATGTGATAACCAAGAAGTTTCCAAACCTGACAGTCAATAATATTAAGCTATGTTTATTGGTAAAACTTGGCCTGAGTAATAAAGAAATTGCACAGCTAAAATTTATTTCTCACGAAAGTGTAAAGGTCGCAAAGAGTCGACTTAGGAAAAAATTTGGATTAACCATTTCCAATGAAAGATTGTTTTCATTTCTAAAGAACCTTGAAGAAGAGGTTCTTTTAAGTCTGTAATTGAGAATTGCTTCGTTACACTTGCGTGCGCCTTCTCAAAGGGATGTAAAGATCAATAACTGATGCCAGAAATCCACATTTTATAAATTAAAAACGTTTTACTAAAGTACTTCCTTTATTGTTGCCTAGTAAATCGCTATCATGAAATTATATCTTTCCATACTTTTATTGATTCTATTTCAAAATGTCTTTGCCCAAAGTGAGCCTACAACTAAAAAATATCCAGTTGTGAAAAAATCAGAAATAAAAAAGTTTAAAATAAAAAAAGGAATTTTCGACCACTCATTTAAGATGACTGATGGCGAAAAATGGAAAATGAAAATATCTATTCCAGAGATTGCAACTGATGGAAAAGTACCACTTATTATTGCATTACATTGGGCAGGCGGAGGAAATACTTATCAAGAATTTATGGATTGTTTAGCATATCCAGCGGCGGAATTATTGAATGCCATAGTTATTGCACCATCATCAGATGGTAGACATTGGGCGGAACCTATGAATGAAAAGAGAGTTATCAAATTAATCAGGCAGGTTAAAAAATACTGGCCAATTGATTCTGAAAAAATTATTATTACTGGTTATAGCAATGGAGGAATTGGTACTTGGCAATATGCGAAAAAACATCCAGAACTATTTTGCGCAGCGATTCCAATGGCAGGCTATTATTCCGCTTCAAAAATGGAAGTTCCAATCTATGCAATACATGGATCACAAGATGAATTATTTGATGAAAAAGAAGTAGCTATGGCTATCGAAAAGTCAATAGAAAAAGGGAGTAAAATTGAAGTAGAATTCATTCCAGATTTCTCCCATTATATGGCATGTGCTTATAAAGATGTATTGAAACTAAAATTGATGAAAGTGAAATCAGAGATTTGGGAAAAAAGTAATTAATATTGGTTAAAAAAAACATCCCAAACTTTCAAAATGAAAATTTGGGATGAAATATTTCGGTGAATCATTTTTATTTTAAAAACTCTTCAACATCGTGCATTTTTAAATTGAACGCATCTGCCACACCTTGGTAAACTACTTTTCCATTAATTACATTCAATCCTAATTTTAAGCTTTTATCGTCACTACATGCTTTTTTCCAACCTTTGTTAGCCAATTGAATAGCATAAGGCAAAGTTGCATTAGTCAAAGCAATAGTTGAAGTATAAGGAACTGCACCAGGCATATTCGCTACACAATAATGAACCACTCCATCAATGATATAAGTTGGTTTAGCATGAGTAGTTGGTTTAGTGGTTTCGATACATCCACCTTGGTCTACAGCAACATCAACTAATACCGTACCTGCACGCATATCTTTAAGCATATCTCTTGTAATCAAATTTGGAGCTTTAGCACCTGGAATTAAAACAGCACCAATGATTACATCATGATTTTTGATTAACCTTCGAATATTATATTCGTTAGAGTACATCGTAGTAACATTTGCAGGCATAACATCAGCAAGGTATCGAAGTCGATTTAAATCAATGTCCAATATTGTAACATTAGCACCCAATCCAGCCGCCATTTTTGCAGCTTGAGTCCCTACAATTCCACCACCAATTACCAATACTTTCCCCGGAGGAACTCCAGGAACGCCACCAAGTAATACACCTCTTCCTTCCATTGGTTTCTCCAAATACTTCGCACCTTCTTGGATTGACATCCTTCCTGCTACTTCCGACATAGGAACTAATAATGGCAAAGATCGATCGGGCAATTCAACAGTCTCATATGCTAAACATACTGAACCACTTTTAATCATAGCTTGAGTAAGTGGTTTGTATGAAGCAAAATGAAAATAAGTAAATACTAATTGATCTTTTCGTATCAATTTATATTCAGCTTTGATGGGTTCTTTTACCTTCATAATCATCTGAGCCTTTTTATAAGTATCCTCAATGGTTTTAAGGATTTTAGCACCAGCATCTTTGTAATCTTTATCAGAGAAACCGCTTCCCATTCCAGCGGTAGATTGAACGTAAACGGTGTGACCTCGTTTAGTTAATTCAAGTGCTCCAGCAGGTGTTAGCGCAACTCGATTTTCGTTATTTTTAATTTCTTTGGGAACTCCAATTATCATTTTGGTAGTTTTATTGGTTAAGTAATTATTAAGTACGCATTAACTTTTTATTATAGGTGAAAATCCTATTTGAAAAAGCCTCGCAAATATAGGTGAAATCGTAGAATGTAGAAACAAAAAAATGAAAGTAATTGACGATAATTAGGTGAATAGATATTGGACTCTGAAGATTAGAATATCAATTAGGTGAAATGGCGAAAAATGAATTTTATGCAAAAAAAAAGCTCATAGAAAACTATGAGCTTGAAACGAATCTTACAATTCTTTAACCAAAACTTACACATTAAAAATAATTGCAATGTTTGTGCCAAAAAGATATATATGTAAGTTTTTTATAAATTATTTTTTATTCTAATGTGAAATTTAACATTTTAAAAGAGGAATGAACCTTTTTTCTCATTAATCATTCTATTTTTGTGGTTCGAAATTATTCAAGTCTTTAATGAGTTTCATTAAATAATAAAGATATGGCGTTAGATTTAAAGGGATTAAAAATACTATACGAGGATAATCACTTGATTGCTGTAAATAAGCCTGCTCGGATGTTGGTTCATGGAGATTCTACAGGAGACACTCCTTTGGTAGAGTATGTAAAGCAATACATCAAGAAAAAATATAATAAACCTGGAGATGTATTTCTTGGAGTTATTCACAGGTTAGATAGGCCGGTAAGTGGAGCAATCATTTTTGCAAGAACCTCCAAAGGGCTTGCTCGAATGCAAAAAGTATTTGCTGATCGAGAAATACAAAAAACATATTGGGCCATTTCAAAACATAGACCTGAACCTTTGAGCGGTGAGGTAGAAAATTACCTTTATAAGGATACTCAAAAAAATAGAGTCAAATCACTTGAAAAACCAAGTAGAAGGCATCCTGATGCAAAAAAATCAAAATTGACCTATAAAATGATAGGAGAGGTGAGTGGGAATCATTTGATAGAGGTGAATCCTATTACGGGGCGTCCTCATCAGATTCGAGTTCAACTTTCAGATATGGGATGTACAATTGTTGGAGATGTTAAGTATGGATTTCCTCACAGACAATGGAAAGGAAATATCAATTTACATTGCCGAAGTATGTCATTTATCCATCCTATAAAAAAAGAACGGGTTACGATTAAAGCTCGTCCACCTAAAAAGGATCAAATTTGGAGAATGTTTGAAGGTTCATTTTGGTAGGAGGAAACGTACTCCGAAACTTCAGTTTCGGAGTACGTTTTATTCTAATCGCTAGTCTGTACCTTTCTATATCTTCCTGCATCATAATAAAATGTACTACCTGATTTTTCATAAATATTATAGTTAATTCCATTGTATTCAAGGCCTACCTCTTTATTTCCACCATAAATAAAACCAGGATCTTCTGTTTCTAAACCTGCACCAAGGAAAGGAGCATTGCCTTCTTTTTGTAAAAGATATTTTTTGTAGCCATCTCCTCTTTTATGGAAAGCGTATAGACTGATTTTTCCTTTTTTATCCATTAAAAAAGTAGCGAAGTCGTCTTCACCATCTCCATTGAAATCACCTTCGATAAAAATATCCTCCTTATATAATGGTCTTGAATATTTAGAAAAACCATCAAGGTATTCTTCTGAAAGCCATTTTTCACGAGGAAGAATCTCATGACCTGGCATTTTATTTTTAAGAAAATCAGAAATATCATCAGGTATAACAAGAATATCTTCTTCCTCTTTTTCTTCAGCGGGAGTCTTTACTTTAGAAATATCTTTTATTGTAGATGTTTTGTTATTAGTAGCATCTTTTTTAGTGTCTTTTTTGCAACTAGCAAATAAGCATAAAACGGAGAAAATTATAAGAATTTTTTTCATGTTGTTAGATTTTATTTTGAAAAACGAAAAAGGGGGAAAGAATATTTTAAATTATTGATAATCAGTAATTTATCTAAAGAGAAATGAATTTTAGGGATTTGAAAATATACCCCAATATAAGTTTTTTTACTACTTAAAGTGAACCTATTAAAAATGTGATTATTTTTGAGACAAAATAAAAATCGATGATAAAAAGCTTATTTAAAATTGCAATTTTAATTTTTGTAAATGTTTTGTTTCTGACTTGTAGTAAAAAGACAAAGCCTATTGTGATGCCTTCGCCATCATATGATGTTATTGAAGATGTTGACCTTTCTACAGATGAAGAAAAAACAATTGACCCAATTCCAAGGACACCAACTAAACCCTATGTTTTAGTTTCATTTCAAAAATTAGGATGCCATGGCAACTGCCCTGATTTTGAATTTATTTTAAGATCAAACGGAGAGGCCACTTTTCTTGGAAAAAAGAACACAAAAAAAATAGGGCAATTTTTTTCCCAAGCCAATGCAGGAATTTTATTGAATATTCAATCCAAAATTAAAGAGATAAATTTCTTTCAATTCGAGAAAATGTATCCAAAGAATGGCAAAGTGATAAAAGAACTTCCTGATACCTATATTTTAGTCAATTTGGACGGGCAACAATTGATTGTTAGAAATAATCATGATGCACCAAAATCGTTATTGGATTTTCAAAAGTTTATTGAAAGAATAATGGAGCAACTGGAGTGGCAGCAGAAGAGATAATCAATTTTTTTATGGGAAAAAATGAAAAGTATAGAGATGATGTGTATTGGGGGTTGAAAAAAGAATAATCTCAATACACATCATCTTAAATGGGACTCAGATATATTAATCGATATTTAATTTCTCTCCACAGTCATAGCAGAATTTAGCATCATCTTGGTGTCCTTCAGTAGCGCAATACCTACAAGCCTGAGTATTTGTATTTTTTGCGAAGGTTAATTCAGCTGTAACTATTCCTGTAGGTACGGCAATTACTGCATAACCGAGCATCATTACAATAGCTGCTAGAAGTTGTCCAATGGGAGTAACAGGAGAAATATCACCATATCCAACTGTAGTTAAAGTAACGATGGCCCAATAAACACTTCGGGGAATACTATCAAAACCATTATTTGCATTTCCTTCAATAAGATACATGATGGAACCAAAAATAGTAACCAATAAGAGTACAAAAATTAGAAAAACCAATATTTTCCTATAACTCTTACGCATGGCAATCATAATGGCTTGGCCTTCTCTGGTAAAATTTGCAAGTTTGAAAATTCTAAAAACTCTTAATAATCGAAGGGCTCGAATGACAAGTAATGACTCTGAACCAACTAGGAAGAAACTTAAATAAGAGGGAAGGATGGCAAGTAAATCAACAATTCCAAAAAAGCTTAAGGCATATTTCATTGGGCGATAAACAATATATAATCGTAAGATGTATTCAAGAGTAAAGAAAATAGTGAAAATCCATTCTAGGATATCAAAAATATATTTGTATTTCGAATTAATGCTATCTACACTTTCAAGCATCACAACAATTACACTTGCAATAATCAAAATAATTAATAATACATCAAAGAATTTTCCAGTATTAGTGTCTGCTTCAAAAATAATCTCATGCAATTTTTCCTTGAGTGGGTTAAATTCTAATTCTTCTTTCTCGACTTTTGACATCAGTTAAATTTATGATCAAATTTTATTAAAAAAGTATACTTGCTTTTACGGGGAAATGTATAGTTTTTGTTCTGTTAGAGCATATTTAAAAAAGTTAAGAGATAATTAAACCTGTTTAAAAATGCTATTGCTACAATAATATTGTAAAATTAAAAGTAAAATTAACTTGTCACAAAATCTTTCAAAAAGGTTTGGAAAAAAAAATTGTATTAAGTTTGGGAAAAGTAGGTTATATTAAGTATTTTTGAAATATATTATTGTTGTATATGCTAAATACGATATATTATATTAAAAAATTATAAGAATTAACTTTTGACAAAAAAATAAATAAAGAATTAATTTAATTTTTTATACCTTTGATGTAAGATTAAACCAAACACTCCCTTTCAAAAGACTTAATAGTCAGTTACTTACATATAAGTTGAAATCCCCTTTTATAAAATGAATTGTTACAAAGTAACTAAAATCCTAATGTTTTATATATTAAGAATATGACCAAAGCCATAATAATTGAAGATGAAAAGCAAGGGTTAAATAACCTTAAAAATTTACTTGCAGAACATTGTTCAGATATTTCGATAATCGGAGAAGCAGCTAGTGTAGCTGAAGGAAACAAAATGATAAAAACATTGGGGAATAAACTCGATGTTGCTTTTCTAGATATTAATTTACCAGATGGACTAGTTTTTCAATTGCTAAATGATCTCGATAAGATACCTTTTGAGGTGATTTTTGTAACAGCATTTGAGGAATATGCGGTGCGTGCTTGTCAATATAGTTCTATTGGATATATTGTAAAACCGATAGATCCTGATGAATTAAAAGAGGCTGTTCGTAGAATCAATATTGGTAGAAGCCATTTGATTAATGAAAGGATGGAGGTGTTTAATCAGCACTACTTTAATAAGCCTAACCCGTTTAGAAAAATGAGTATCTCCGCATTGGATGGTATTTATTTTATAAATATTCAAGATATCATCAGATGTGAGGCAGAAGATAATTATACTCACATTCATTTATCCAATGGTGATAAAATTACAGCATCTCGTACGATCAAAGCATATGAAGATATGCTAGCATCAGTAAATTTTTATAGAGTTCACAAAAGTCATTTGATTAATTTAAATTATATGAAAAAGTTTGTGAAAGGAGATGGAGGATATTTGATTATGGATGATGGTAAAAAAATAGAAGTTTCTCGCCGTCGTCGCCCTGCTTTTATGGAACAAATGAGGCGATTACAGGAAGGAATTTAAAAAAAAACATACGATTTTACATATAGATTATACTTGCCCCAAGAAAATAAAAAAAAACCAACAGATTGACTACTAGACTTTAACGTATTAGAAAGTAATTTAATTATTATTTTTTTTACTGTAAAGTATTGAAACACACGCACTTACGTTACCGTAATCATTTGGGACTTTTAAATTTATTTGTTAACTTCACTAAAAATTATTTCGAAGAGTCGAGAATATTTTAAACAAAAATCCAAACACTATGGGACTTTTTAATTTTAACAAAAAAAAGAAAAAACGATTAGACGATCTTTCTCATTTACCAAAAGTAAGTTTAGGTAAAATCATTGGAGGAAAGAAGAAGAAAAACAGCCCTTCTTGTGGCGACATAATCCCTCAGTAACAAAAGATACTAATTAGTTTTAAAAAAGGCTACATTTAATTATGTAGCCTTTTTTTATATAAAAGCTGGAAGGTAAAACGATATGTATACTCTAATTTATGCTATCATATGAAGTTTTTCCCTATATTTGAAGTATTATTAAACAAAAATCTCAATCTCTAAAAATTGAATGCTACTCAATAATGAAATAGAATTATTTCATTTACAAAAATTGATATTCTCTTAAATTCATATTTAGAGAGTGGGACAATTTAACATGACCACTCACTTAGATCAAAAATCTAGTATCCGATTGTTGGAAAGGCAATTGGATCAACAAAAAGACAATCGTCAGAGATTGGTCTTGTTAGATCAATTAGCGAATCATTACACTTATACCAATGTTCGGGCAGGGCAAAAATGTTTAGCTGAAATTGCTCAAATATTAAAAAAGAACCCTAACCCTGATTTCGAATTAAATTATCATAAGAATACTGCTCTTATAGAAAATCAACTTTATAATTTTATTCTTGCCGAAAAACATTTCAAGAAATCCATAGAAATAGTAGAAGAACGTGGAGATATCCAACAACAAGTGGATACCTATATTGATTATTCGGGAACCTGCCTGAATTTAGATAAGCGAGAAATGGCTAAGTTTTATTTGGAGGAAGCAACGAAGAAACTAAATGCATTTCCAGATCGATTATTGGATGCTAGGATTACTTGCCGTTTTGGTTTTTTGAACTTACATGTAAAAAATTATGCAAGAGCCATTGAATTACTTTTGGATGCTGAGAAAAACATTACAGCAGCTGAGCATCGTTTGGGGTTAAAAGATTATTATTTTTTAGCTTTAATATATAGTGGACTTGGGAGTATTTATGAAAATAATGGCGATACTGAAAAAAGTGTTAATGCCTATCTCAAAGGAGCCAATCTTTGCGAAACGATTGGAATGAGAACTCGGATGTCATGGCATTATTTGAACGTTGGAAAAGCATATATGTCTTTGGATGAATATGATAGTGCCGAGACTTTCTATTCAAAAGCCATCCAAATTCAAGATGATATCAGCCAAAATGCTAGGGCAGGGGCGTATGCCAATCTGGGATATTGTTATTATTTAAAACAAAAATACAAGCCTGCGATTGAGTTATTTGAAAAAGCGGAAAACTTGTATGGAAAGCAAGATAATCGAATTAATCTTTCTGTAATTGAAAAATGGAAAGCTAGATTATTTGCGGATATAGGAGAGCATCAAAAAGCAGAACTTCATTTTGTAAATGCATTTGAATATGCCGACAATGATTTAAAACAATTGTCGGATGTTTCTCAGGCTATTGCTGAATACCATGCTGAACTTGGAAACTTTAAAGCTGCGTATGAATATTTGCAGTTTTATAATAGCATAAAAGATCAGCATAACGAACAAGTAAATAACCGTGGTATCACAGAGATGAGAGTTAAATATGAAGCTTTAAAAAGTGAACAAGAAGCGGAATTGCTTAGACTACAAGCAACAAGTTTACAACTTAAAGCACTAAGAGCTCAGATGAATCCTCATTTTATGTACAATGCTCTAAATAGTATTCAAAATTTCATTACTTCCAATGAAACAGAATCAGCAACAAAGTATTTAGCAAAATTTGCAAAACTGATGCGACAGAGTTTGGAGTATTCTGATTTAGAATTTATTTCATTAGAGAAAGAGATTGAGTTCCTTGAAGATTATCTTTTGTTAAATCAAAAATTACGGTTTCAGAATATTTTAAATTTCAAGATTAAATTAAGTGATGATATTGAAGAGGATATCATGGGAGTACCTACCATGATTATCCAACCCTATGTAGAAAATGCCATCGAACATGGCTTACGGACTGTAGAATCAGGTCGAGTTAGTATAAATTTTTCATTAGCAGATGAGGATACGATACTTTGTGTAATCCAGGATAATGGAATCGGAAGGGAACTTGCCAAAGAACGTCAGCGTAAAGATGGTTATCACCTTACTCATAAATCAAGAGGAACCAGTATTACGGAACAAAGATTAAGGATTTTACATAAATCAAATAAAAAAGGATTCCACGTCAAAACAAGAGATTTGAGAGATGATAATGGAAGACCAGCAGGAACTAAAGTTGAAGTCAGAATTCCGATTGTTGATCTTCAAATAAAAATTTAACGCATATAAAAAATCCGCAATCTAACCCAAAGCTACCACTCCCCCTAAATATCTTTCCATTCGGTCATTTCAGGTTTAATATTCAAAAAAGTCGTTATATATTGCAGGAGTTTTCTCATAGTATGTTTGTTTAATCTTCCTGCATCTTGCTCCCTCCTGAGATGCAGGAAATTTTTTTCTCTCTGGAAAAGCGCAATCCCGCTTCTTCCCCTACCTACCGTTTCCTAAAAAAAATGCACCACTTTAGTCTATTTCACCCCCACTTCCTAAATATATGTTTTTGGAACATTAAGCTCGTCTTATATTGCATAAGTTTTCTCATAGTATGTTTAATTTTCCTACACTTTTTTTCCCTTCTGGAGTGTAGGAATTTTTTTGTCCCTACCTGAAATTCTGCGTATAAATTTTTCTTTTTAAAATATGGTCTACTTTTCTTTTTCACTTGAATAAGTAATTTTTAGCATTAGGCAGTTAGTTGTTTTGCATAGGGTTTAAGGTGATTAGTTAAATAACAATACAAATACCTGAAAAACATATTTTGTATTTTTGTTATGAAAAATACCAGATATTAGGTGCTAAAAAATATAAAAACCTTTTCTATATTTGTCATAACAGCAAAACTTCTTTTTTAAGAAGAATTAAAAATAAAATATAAAAGCACAAGCCTCTCACTTATATAATTAAATTTCAGCTTGTCTTTTTTGAAATACTTTCAAAACTAAAATCTCATAAGTATTTCTTTTATCCTACACGTAACATAGACTTATATTAACAGCTAATTAGCTCTGTTAATGTAATACGAACATTTGTATCGTCTCAATTTTGAGGCAGAAGATTTATCAGACAGATATGCTTGTATGACTGGCATCATAAAGCTATTGGACTAATCTCAATGTCGTTCCCAGACATGAGGTAGAGAGAAGATTATTCCTATAAGAGAATTTATAAAATTTAGTTGAACTGTATTAGTTCGACCTGAGATAGATATGCATAAAGTAAACGTAATCTTGTAACCAGTTTGTTATAAAGCAAACAACAAAATCATTTTGATATGAGAACAAATCAATTCATTCTTATTTTATTTAACCCGCTGTTCGATACAAATCAGACAGACGAATAAAAGGAAAACGGCTCGTTAAATGTTATACATTTATACGGATTAAAGAAGCGGGCTTTGCCCGACAGTTTACAAGTTTACCACGACCAACTGCTAATCTAAAAATAGGTTAGCAGTTTTTTTTTGTTATCAAAAAACAAGTAAATTGAGGAAAAATATACGATGAGATATAAAATACTAGATCAAAAAGGCTTGTACTTTTTAACCATCACAGTAGTGGAATGGATCGATTTATTTACTCGACCAATTTATAAAGACATCATTATTGATAGCCTGAAATTTTGTCAAAAAGAAAAGGGATTAGTTGTAAATGCCTATGTGATTATGCCGAGTCATTTACATCTAATTGTTCGAGCAGGAGGAGAGGACGGCTTATCAAAAGTATTGCAAAGTTTCAAAGCGCATACTGCAAAAGAAACCTTAAGGTATTTAAAAGATAAAGAGAAACCAGAAAGTCGGAGGGAGTGGTTATTGAATCATTTTTCTTTTAACGCAAGAAAAAACAAGACACATAGTCAACATCAAATATGGCAAAGTGATAATCATCCGATAGAATTATACAGTCCACGAGTGATTCGTCAAAAATTGAGTTATATTCATTTTAATCCAGTAGTAGATAAAATAGTAGTGAAGCCTGAGTCTTATATTTATAGTAGTGCATCTAATTATTCTGATGGAAGCGGAATAATTGAAGTTAAAATATTTGAGGATATTTGGGATGATACGGGTTATGTTCGAACAAATATTTGAAGTCTGTTAGGCAAGTTGTCTAGTGTAAGTAAAAGTTGGCTAATTCCTTTTTTGCATTTTTGTCTTTAAGAACTTGTAGACTATCGGGCAAAGCCCGTAATTTTAATCTGTATACCAGCAAAGCTGCTAACGAGCGCCACAGTTGTAAAGAGTAGCGGGGCGTTCGGAATAGAATGGAAATTGCTAGAGAATTAGGCATTAATACTGGTAATGGGGCTCACTTTTTACAAGAAGCTTCCAAAACTACAGTAAATGGACTATTAGGAGTAGGTAAAGGAGTGACAGCAGGAGAGATACAACAAATAAGTGATTGGATAAAAAATCTTCCAGATTCTAATTAATTTAATCAACCAGTAAAAAATGCGAAAAGAAGTTTTAATTAGTTTAGTTTTTAGTTTAGTTTTTGGCGGAATACTTTTGTTTTTAGTTTTAAAAAAGAATAATAATCTAAGTAAGAATGGCACAAATAGCATATGCAAGTTAATTGATATTAGGTCTTCTATGAAAGGAAAGACTACTAGACAAAAACGAGCGGCAGTTAAATTTTTTTTTGAAGGAAATACCTATACAGTCGTGAAACCATACGTTTCAGATACAAGCGTTGGTGATTGTTTTAAACTTAAATTTTTACCAACTAATCCTAATGTAGCAAAAGTTTATTTTGAAAAAAAGATTCCTTGTCCCACGGTATTCGATACAAAGCAGAGTGAGAAATAAAAGCCCCCGCTGGCACTTCCCCCCGCTGGCGCTAGTGCCGTCCGTGCAAAGGAAGAAGAATGAGAATTAAAAAGCGCGATGCCGCTAGCGACATTGCTCTGCAATGGTGTTAAGCATTTACTTAGCCTCTGGCTGCTATTGAAAGAACAACAAAGCCACTTGCATATTATTATGTAAGTGGCTTGTTGAAAAGTCATTAAAAAGGTTTCATGTTTTTTACAAAAATCAATACATATGAAAAAAGTTATACTTCTAACAAGTGTTTTTTTTTTACTTTCTATGGTTAACGGTTGGTCTCAACGTTTGGGATTGGATTTAACTTGGAAAGTGAATTATACTTTTTTGGATATTGAAGATACTTTTAATGAGGTATTCGTACCTCCGACAGACCCTACCGTTGGGTATTATTCCTATACATTAGGCTCGCCTCCTGATATTCTAAGAAGCGGGAGTGGTAAATTAGGTGTAGAGCTTGGTTTTTTAGGAAAATATAGATTTTGGAAGAGGTGGTATATTATTGGAGGAATTAAAGGAGTTTTTACCCAATTTAATACCTCTGAAGAATTTGTATGGAAAGAATCTTCAACTCCTATCGATCCAATTACTCTTTCTAGTTCCTATCCTGCTCCTGAATGGGACTCTAATAAATATCCAAAAACATTTTATTTACACACACCTATAAATATAGGATTTTCACCGAAATCAGAGCGATGGCTAC